>JAOUQT010069273.1:0-10319 GCA_025769995.1 Xyliphius kryptos
GTAAATTGAATGCTCTAAATGGCCATGAGTGAGTGAGTGTGAACCCAGCGATGGCTTGGCACCCTGTCCTGGGCGTATCTGCCTAGCGCCTGAGACATTCTCCCCTGGATGGGCATGGGGAACCCACCCCTCGACTTATTTCATGAAGAAATAAGCGGAAGATGAATGAATGAATGAATGAATGAAAAGTACAAACGCTATATCGGGAAAATTCAAAGCAGCAAATTTACCTTAAATTAGGAGTGTCCAAATATTTTCCAAAGAGGGCCAAATTTGATAACTTGAAGATGTTTTTATTTTTCAAATGTAACTGAATATAAGACACTCAGGCATGATCAACTCTGAACACACAAGTCTTTCATAACTGGAGAGTCATAACCTCGAACAAATTTATTTTAAGGTATTTAATTTAAGATAAGCAGCTCCTCTGCTAAGTTCCTTTTGTCTCAACACCTCCTAAAAAATCTGAATGCATGGGTGCTTTCATCACCGACTAATGAGAAATAATCAAAAGCCACTCCTTTGCCGCCTGGCTGCCTCTGAATATCTGACGACATGTCCTCAGTTTCTCCATGCCACAGTATTGCGTTACAGAGGCAGAGACAAATAGTATTATAATGGTCATCATGTGGTAAAAGGAGGAATTACATTTTTAAAAATATATGATTTAATTATTCTAACAGAGATAGCAAGCCATATATAACACATTATACGACTGAAGTTGTGAGCCGTTTGGAATCTAATTTGCCCACGGGACGTACTTTGGACATGCCAGCCTTAAATCCATGTTTTTGGACTGCGGGAAGAAATCGGAGAAAAACTACGGGTACATGGAAAGAACATGGAAATTCCACTCAGATTGGGATTCGAGTCTGAATGCCCAGCACTGAGAGGAGGACGTGCTAACCACTATGCCACCATGGTGACTACTCAAGTAAAAAAGTTTATACAGATAAAGATTTCGAGTTCTAAATATATTTTTTCATCACATAATGTGAAAAAAGCCTATTTTTAAAAAACTTGAGCCCAACCAACATGTCCCCTGTCTACAACGTCATAACTTCAGTGATCTATTTTACAAAATGTTCCCGGTTTGTTACTAAGCATGTCTTATCGTGTGTAATTGTGTTTGAAAGTAGTAAATGCTGGCAGATACTAAAAGATCAATCAGACTGGAAAGTGCAGATTATATTTACATCTTTATTTATTGAGTGATGTTGCTGGATGGTGAGCTTTATCGTAGTCACATTTCACAGGACGTGTATTTCCGCTGGCTGTTTCGAGCCCTGTGCCTGCTTTCTTGAGCATAAATATTTTTCCCTTTGAACTGCAGACTCACTTCATGCCGTATGCTATTTGATTCCGAAGTTTCTGTAGTGTAGACTCTTCAATTTGTAACAGTTTGTTTCGGCACTTTTTGTGACCCGAGTCTCAACATCACACGGCGCTGACGATGCAGACAGACATTTTAATGTGGAACAGAATTATAACCACTAACTTTGTGTTGATCTGCACATTTATGATGCTTTTTATTGACAATATCAAGACCCATCAGTCCATCTCAACACCCTCAATGGGTCATCAGTCCATCACAGACCCATTCACACATGCAGTCACACCTAGGAGCATTTTTATCACTTCAGCACACCCAAGGAACCCTGGGAATTCAACAAAAGAAAACCCACTTGCTGTGAGGCAACAGTGTTGCCAACTAAACCGCCGTTCTTTATTCAAATAATATTAATGATGATGATTAGATAAACAATCTGCTTCTTTCAGATGATGGAAAGCTTTCACTGGATGAGTTCCAAGCCTTTTTCTCAGATGGGACTCTCAACGAGGAGGAACTGGAGAAATTGTTTCACACCATTGATTCTGATAACACCAGGTAAGAGCTTTGCTCAGTTGAAACTATGAGGATAATGTAATGACGGAATGCACCAGGAAAAAAATAAATAAAAGGAGGGAACATAAAAGAAATTAAGGGAAGAACTAAATTTATTGAAAGCGCCCCAGAGAGAAAAAGGGAACCACAGAGACCTCAGAATAAAATGATTATAAAGCTGTCGTGGCAAATATGTTTAACTTGCTGTTAAAATTGGTCGCACAGTGTGTTGTTTAATGTTCTAGACTAATGGCACAGGGAAAGACAGTGTATTGTATTGTGTGTTTAAAATCTACATTTCATACTGAATCCTTTAGTTGTAGGCTTGTGGTTAAGAGACCAACCTGCGACCCGAAGGTCCCGATTTAATTCCTGGTCCCAACTCGAACTATAGCTGAAGTGCCCTTGAGCAAAGCACCTAACCCCAATTGCTCCCTGAGCTTGCTTGGATACAAGGCTGTCCACCACTCTGTGTGTACACATAGTAGGCAAATGGATTACTTTCATTTAAAATCAAAAGGTCCTGTTGGGTGTAAATAAATCGAGCTGGCAATATTTATTAGGTCACATACTTTTTTTCTACATTGGTTGACTCTTTTTTTTACTTCCATTTACATTTGGTCATTTAGCAGACACTTTTATCCAAAGCGACTTGCAAGTGTCCCACTTTATAGTTGGGTTCAGAACACAGGGTTACATACAGAATCCTTGGAGCAATGAGGGCTAAGGGTCTTCCTTAAGGACCCACATTGGTAACGTCAGTGGACCTGGGATTTAAATTCACAACCTCAGATTGCTAGCCCAACATCCTAACCACTGAGCTACCACACCCTTTGTAGTTGTACAATTACAGACAGTTTTCCTTTACTTGATTAGGCCTCTTAGACCATCAAGGACCACCACAGAGCAGGTATCATTCCAGTTGTGGATGATTCTCAGCACTGCAGTAGAACTCGTGTTGTGATGGTGTGTTTAGATGTGAAATCAGAGACTGTAAATTATCTGTTGCACAGTTTGTGTTCGTCATCCTCTAGTTCTTCATCAGTAACCAGAAGACACTGAATGCTGGATGCTGATGGGGACACATTCATGATGGGTGGATTACTCTCAGTCCAGCAGTAAGACTAAGATGTTTAACAATCCTATCAGCATTACTCTGTCTGATCCACATGCAAACAGACATCAGTGTCAGTGCAGTGCTGAAAATAACCAATCAAAGAGAAATAGGGCCGGCAACATTATACTGGGGAAGGGCGCAATTATGTGGCGTATGCTAAGCTGCGGGTAGGCTAGTGTTTCTTAACAATTTTGCTCCAAGAATGCCGTACCATGCCCAATACGTCGAGGGTCGATCACACAGTGCTGGTTGGTTGATCGTCTGGAACACTCAACATGTCAGTGTAGAGACTTCCACCGCTTTATGACACTTTTCTCCCCCTGCTGGGGATTTGTATTTATCATTTTTGCAATAAAACTGGCAGTGAGTTTTAATAGGTTAATTTTGTCACATGACTTGGTCAGGTCAGAGTTCAGTGTCTTCAGAATAGTGTTGGAAATTAATGTGCATGCTTGTTGTTTTTCTCTGCTGTTGTTACTTCTTGTAAAGTATTGCTTAAAAATTATGTTTACATTTAATTATTATAAGTGTAAATTTTTATATGTTGCATATACATATTTGTTGAGCAGCAATTATTGTACAGATACTTGAACATTAATTTTAAAACAAAGTATAGGTGGTACATTTTCCTACAAACATAAGAATATCCCACGTAATGGACAGCATTTTTTGGATCTACCTTTGTAAATCAGTCTTTTCCTCACATGAAAATAATGAAGTCCAGATATCAGTCCAATTCTAACTGCCTGCACTCCAACCAATAGTGGAACCTCCTGCGTTAATTATCTTTAACTACAGTCTATTGCCATTGCTAAGATACAGAGAAATAAATGGACTAGTCATTATTATGAACATGTGCATCTATGTGGTAAATTAAATATTAAATTAAAAAGAAGTGGTGTTATTAAAGTGGTCAATGTATATATAAATTGTTAAAGACATTTTTTTCTTATTAAAAACCTCATCATATGTAAGTTGAGCCATTAAGCTCCTATATGAATCAATCTCCTGCACGTCAACAGATGTCATGTATTCATTGTGCAAATCTGGTTCTGTAAAGAGACTGCCAAAATAATTTGGACCACTGTAAATACAATATTCATAAGCACCCGTTTTTCAGGTTTAGTTTCTTTGGAAGCTTCTTTATTCAGATTTCAAACTGAATTGGGTAAAGACTGAGCGCGAGGCTGGCAGCCTGTGTTTCCTGCTATCCAATTCCATGGCATCTCCCCTGTTAAATAATGAATGACCCGAGCCTTAAGACAACCAGTTACTGGGAAAAGGATGAACAAAAAATAATGGGAAAAAAATGGGAAGATGGGCACGATTAGTGTGGGGGAGGTTAAAGTGTGCAATGTTGACAAGCAAACAGGGTGGAAGACATGAGTGTAGGAGAAGAGAGGATGGATGGATGAGTAAGAGGGGGTTGTGGAGAAGCATTTGAGGTGAAGTGTTTAAGTTCTAAGTGTAAACATAAATGTAATTGTGAGAAATAGAACTTATTAATGCTTCTTTGTGTGGCGCTGTATAATAAAACCAGGCAGCAGCTGTTTCCCTCCAGCTATAAATAACTGCACATTTATGCTCAGAAAGAGGTTCAGTTATGGAGGAATCATTCAGGTCACGTTTGTTTTTATACTTTTCTTTCCCGCCTTGTGTTTTATAGTCTGATTAGTAATAAAATAGGCCAATGTATCACTAAGAAATTGGAACAACCAGTTCAATCAAATAAATCTACATTTATATGATTATACAAAATATATACATTTATATATTTCTGCTTAAACTGGGTTATTTTTGTCCTTCACCTGTAATGTTTTGTAAGCTGCTGGTGTTCCTCCTCTGTGAAACTTCTTTTTTTAATGATATTCCAGAAATACTCCCATTTACTGAATCTCTTAGAAGAAGAAAATGAGATTTTGGAGAGTTTTTTCTAAGTCATTAAAATTAATTTAAATGACAACTAAAGCCAGTTTTCATTTTTATGTGTTTTATTATATATTTTATTGTATATACACTGCTCAACAGGAGATTTAGGCAGAGGACTGAGAATTGCGGATAATAGGGCTTCACTGTGTTTCAAATTATTATGCAAATAATATTTTCTCAGATTTTCTAAAATGACCTATATGAATCGCACTCATTGTAATTTTCCAGGCATCAACTAGTAAAGTACAATTGAAAGGTTTTTGAACAAACTGCCCATGATAACAGTATATTAAAAAAAAAATCACTCAAAATGCATGTTCTAAATGAGTTTTTAACCTTTTAATTTTTATAAAGAACAAAAAATTGGTTATTTGTGATATTATAAGCATTAGCAGGTTATTACATACTGTAATCAAACAGTTTTCAAGTCAAAACTTTATTCTAGGTGATGTTCCATTTGCACATAGGACCCCTTGTTCTAAAGGAGTTTCTGAACTCTCTCTCCATTGAGTTTGTCAGGTTTTGGATGCGATCTGCTTTAATAGTTTAGCATGAGGACAGAAGCCCCTCTTAGAGCTGTTGCTTAGATGTGAACTGCCTCCCGCCATCATAGACCCTCCTTTTGATGATGCTCCAGAGGTTCTCAATTGGGTTGAGGTCATGGTAGCATGGGGGCCACACCATAAGTTTGTGCAGAATGCACTATTCTTCTTCTTGAACCATGGCAGGAAGTTCTGTTTGAGAAACTCCACACATATTATAGAGGTCATCTTTCATGGGGAGGGAGATTGTCAGCCTCTTTAGGATCCCTGAAGGGGTAAAGATGACCCACAGGAACTAGAACATGGAAACTCTATTGAAAAACGTGGATCTCCAGCGCTGAGAGGCAAATGTGCTAAACACTGAGCCACCTGCCACCATAAATACAGTAGCAATGGGTTTTATCAAAAGTTTTTAAATCAATTGAGGATTGGGATGAAATTTTAAAAATATTTTGGCATGTTATACTGTAAGATAAATGCTTTCTTTATATTAGAAAGTGTATTATGATCAGTGTTTTAACTATAGACTTCTTCTCTTCTCAACTTTAGTACACTTAAATTAAATGCTAACATTAGCTAATAGCTTCATTGCCTGCTGCCTTTTGCCTTCTTGTGCTAGCCATTGTTAGCTAAACGATTACTAGTTTATTGTGTGTAAAGTAATTTCAGTCTTTCATCAAGCTAAACTTTCTTTGATTCTATGTTGTAGTGGAACGGGTAAAAGCCGCTGATATTAAAGTTGTTGCAGCTTTGGGAGATTCTCTAACTGTAAGTCAATTTTAATGCTAAGGCTCAGAAGCTCACTAGTTACGTTACACAGAAAATAATATTTAACATTTTTTATGTTGTTGCTGCAGTTACAGTCACAGGTTACAGGTTATGTTAAATTATTTTGTCAATGTTAATGATTGTTCTACGTGTCTTGTGAATCTATTTCTTTATTTCTTGCTTTCTGCTTTATACGTTATTATTTTACCTAAAAAAAAAAAGTTTGTTTTTTCTGTTAGACTGCCATTGGTGCCAATGCATCCAACATTCTGGGAATACCAGTCGAGTATCGTCACCTTTCATTTGGGTAAGAACTTTGCTTAGTTAAACTACTTTAAGACAAAATCTGACTAATTTTAAATTGTATAGGACCTTTAGGGGAGGCATATAGTAATCAGGGCTTCTGTTTCACAGCAAGAAGGTCCCACTGCGGAGTCTGCATGTCCTTTCTGTACTTGTACCTGGTTGGGTTTTCTCCAGGGTCAAAAACATAATTAAATTAGAAACATTGTAGTGGTATAAAAGTACATCGTCCAAGCCATCAGAGATTTGTATGAGTGCACTTGTAGTGCTAGTCCCAAGCCTGGATAAATAAGAGGGTTGCATCAGAAAGGAATCCAGTGTAAATCGGTCCATACTTCTGCTGTAGTAACATTTAACAGAAACAGCTGAAAGTTCTATTAAGAGTGCCACAGTAGCTGGTTTTATTTAGATGCTCAGTTTCTGTCATGCATATAAGGACAGATCACAGGTGTTATAGGAAGGCAACTTATGACTCACATGTAGGTAGCAGTATCATAAGTCTTCCAATCATGGACCAGATGTGCTTTTGGACATGTGTGCCAAATAAATATTTTCAAATGAAGGCCACATTGTCTCACACGCAGCTTGCCAAGTCAGTGGTGGGTCAGCAGTGCAATATCTCAGTCAGAAGTGGCCCACATTCATAAGCTATCTAGGTAGAGACTGCTGCAGCCTCCTGGCATGGAAAGTTTAGTGTTAGTTATTCACAAGTGAAGGTCACAGTGAGTATATACTTAACGTAGCCTTGCACCCATTAGACACAATATGTCTGCTGAGGTACCACAAGAGACATGTTTAACCTGTGGTAGAATGCTAGCATTTAATTTAGCATTTACCTGCTGTAGCACATTATTTAATTAATAGTATCTTCTTGTGAATCCAAATCTGTACATACAACCAACTAGCCTTGTTTAAATATATTATATTAAATAGGTTATTTTGTAAAATACCATGAATGTGTTGTATGTTGTTATTTATTTTTATTTTTTATTTTTTGCATTTTATTTATAGCATCGGAGGTCATGGAACATTTCGGGATGTTATTACACTTGCGAGTAAGTTGTGACCCATCTGATCAATAAAATAATAAGAGGCTTGCATTCCTTTAATAATTAAAAAACTTAAAACAAAATATTGGTGTTAAATATCTCAGAATTCATCGTTGAACACTAGTGCTTTTTCTTTCAGACATTATAAAGCTCTTTAATCCAGATGTCCTTGGTCCAGCCCCTATGATGACCTTAAATGACTTACCTGCAAATGTTAATCAAACTGGTTTTAATTTAGCCGTCACTGGCCACAATACAGTGTAAGCACCAATCTCTTTTATATATATCTTGTGATTTGGATTGTAAAGAAAAGATAAAATATATTCAACCACAATAAGTCAAAGACAGTCAGAGTATGCTTAGAATTTCAAGAATTTAGATAAGCAAGTAGGGTTACAAAACATGTGGTGGAGTTTGTATGTTCTCCTTATGTCCTTCTCCAGGAGCTCCAGCTTCCTCCCATGATTCAGATATATAGTCAAACTTATCCTATATAACCATGTGTAAATGTGATTGTTGTGCATCTGCACCGCAAAATAGCGTTGACTTGTGTATTGTTTCCAGCAACCTCAATATAATAGGAGATTTAGAAAATGAATGAACATTTGTCTTATAGTTTTAAAACAACATTTGTAGTTTAAATCCTTTTTTACAGACTATTTACTATTTAGAGTAAATATCAAATTAATTAGTTTACTTATTAAGCATGTATGTTAAGCATCTGCAATTTTTGTTAACAGAAATTTTTCAGAACAGACCAGACACATGATTGACATCTTTAAATCATATCCAGTAAGCAATTTGTTCTTGTGTCCTATAATTCTTTGCTTTGTATCTACTACATTTTAATAAATAATCTGTATTATATCAACTGTATAATATATATGCATAATCTGTGCAAATTATTGAACTTGTCCTGCTTTATTCCCTGTCTATATTACTGTCTATATTACTTTTTTCACAGGGCTTAAATTTCAAAGAGGACTGGAAGCTGGTGACAATCCTAATTGGGATGAATGATATATGTGATTACTGCAAGGACAAAGTAAGATTTATTTTATTTTATTTATATGAAAATAGTGTATTCTACTACTAACTGCCTTTATGTACCTCAGTCTATTTGAATTACCCACTCAGATTAATAAAGTGGTCTATCTGTCTGTCTGTATAGCTAATTTATTGATCCAATGTAGTCTGTCCGATCTAATGTAGTACTGTTTGGTCAAATAACATGTTAATGTCAAGATGCAACTAATCTAAATGAACTTTTTGGGTAACATTGTCTGTTTGCCTGTGTTTCTTTTGTTCTAGACATTGTTTTCTCCAGACAACTTAATTAGGTACCTCACAGCGTCCCTAGATATGATGATGAATGAGGTAACTATTTAATTTAACACAAAATTCAGTATTGAACTGATACCTCAGGCTAACTTATATTATATCTTGTGTTAAAATAGTTATTTGTACACAGCCTTTGTGGTAATAATACTATATACTGTAAATATTGAACAGAACTGAATAACTTTTGCACTGTACCAATGTCTAAGTATCTAGCTACTTTTAAGGTCTATGTAAAATTACAGACTTTGTATTACAGAAAGATGATTTTTTTTAAATGTTAAAATATTTATTTGAAGACCAAACATTCAGACTCCTATTTTTGTGTTTATTTTGTGTATTTTTTTTTTATATGTATAAATTTTGGTTTTATTTATTTCAATGGAAATATACAAATATACAAACTTTGGTGTACAATTTGCTGGTTAAATGAAAATCCGTATTTTGATATGTTTGAAAAACAATATAGCAGCAATAGGACTGTAACAGAAAATATTACTTAAAATTAAAAAGTAAGCACATATTAAGGCTTTTGAAATGGCCACCATAGTTTCTAATGTAACCAAACAAATAGAAAGACCTTAAGCATGCTTTGTCGGCAAAATGCATTATTCCATAGTAAAGTGGGGTAAGTAATATAATTACAATAAAACTAAGCTTGAATGTTATATTTTGCACATGGTATGATTCAAATTTTATTTAATGCCCCAGTAAGTAGAGCTAACATAACACTACAATAAACCTTAGAAGTAATGACAATTGTTAATGTAGATTGGTATTTCAACATAATGTTTTGTATTTCTGGTTTTCAGGTTCCTCGATTGATAGTGAATGTGGTGCAGCATTTTTCAATGAAGTCTTTAAGAGATGTGCAAAAGCCTACGCTTGGATGCCAGCTTCAAAAGTATAATCATCTCATTTAATACTAGGGTCGCACTGGGATTCCCCATTCACATCCAGGGAAGAACGTTTAGACCGCTGGGAAGACACATACAGGACATGGCACCAATCTATTGCTGGGCGTGTGATGCTTAAAGAGCTGTGAACTCTTTAGAATTTTTTATATTTCTGTATAAATTTGACCTGCAATAGTATCGGATTTTTTATAAAGTCATAAAAGTAGGTAAAGAGAACCTAATCAAACAAATGAGACAAAAATATTGGTCATTTGGAAATTGCATAAATTAATCCAGTATTAAGTATCTAAGTGGCAAACGTATGCTAATTAATTAAGCAATTGTTAATTAATCCTGCACACTGAGTTCATTCATTCATTATCTTCCGCTAATTCCTCTATGAGGGTCGCGGGGGGGGGGGGTTCCCCATGCCCATCCAGGGGAGAACGTCTCGGGCGTTGGGCAGATACACCCAGGACAGGGCGCCAATCC
>JAOUQT010069308.1:0-10319 GCA_025769995.1 Xyliphius kryptos
CCACATGCACAGTTCTACAACAGTTTCCTGAGGATAATCTTGTTGGTGTCCTTTCTAGTCAGAAAGATTGTGTTTACTGATATCATCTTAAAGCACTTTTGTAAGTCGCTCCGAACAAGAGCGTCTGCTAAATATTGCAAATTTAAATGTAAATGAGATCAACTAGGAAGTTTCTGTGTGGAGTTTGCATATTCTCCACGTGTTTGTGTGGGTTTTCTCTGAATGCTCCAGTTTCATCCCCATTCCAAAGATATGAACATTAGGTTAATTGGTGTCTCTAAACTGGCCCTTAGTGTGTAAATGTATGTGAGTTCGGCCTGTCCATGATTGTTTCTACCCTTGCGCCCAGAGTTGTCAGACGGTCACCGTCTGGCCTGTGACCCTGTGTGGATTAAGCAGACATAATGGATGATCTGATCTGGCAGATCTGGCAGAGACTTACATCATCTTTAGATGAGACTGCCTAGATCTCTAGATTTAATAGGTAATCACTTATTACAGAAAAAGCTCAGGTCATACAACATGGAAAGTCAACATCTAGGTTTTAAAAGGAGTTCAACATATTTGCTACATATTAGAGATGCTGACAGGACACAGCATCTGGAATAGAGACATCCGCCACAAGTGAGTGGGTGAGGAATTTGTCTGACAGATAGTTCACCCAGGCGGAGAAGGACATCCTAGTGAAGGGGTTGAATTTTGCTGTCCTACTAAATCAAGGCCCACCACTGGAACTAATTACAACTACAGAATCAGCGATCTGCAACAACAACATCACAGACATGGCAAGTAACTGCGGATTAAATTTTCAGCCTGCAAACTGAAGTCTCTGCTGTCCAACATAGGCAAAAGCAAATAAAAGTTCCATATTTCAATGAACATACCGTCAACCACGTCAACCTCAAAAGGCAAGATGTGAAAATAGCAAGTTTCTTAGATTTCTGATATTATGTTAAACCCAAAAAGAAAAAGCATAAAGGAAAAGAAGCCAGACCTTGATGCATGTTTTGTGCCGTAATTCTACATTTACTTGTATCAAACCCTTGACCAACCAACGATGGATCAGCACAATATAAATAAGATAAATCAGATTTAGAGCAGGTGGGTTTTTTTAAGTTAACACATGCTGCTTTACATATTCAGCACACCAGCATTCTAACATTTACATGAAATTTCACTCCATTTAGCAGAAAACCTTCCAACATTAAGTTATTCTACAAAATTAATCTAAAAACAAATAATATATGTATGAGGTTTGAACATGTGTCAGGATTTGATTGTGCCCCACCACCACAAAACAACAAAACACTACGTAATCTCTCATGACAGACGTCATTATTCACAATCCCACAGTAAGTTTCTAACCAATAAATTAGAGAATCATTAATATATTTGGCATACGCCTTACAAAATTATTCCATACATTATGTGTTTGGTCTGGAGTGCTCCGGAGAGTTTAGAGTGAGCCAAAATATAAATAGAAAATCAAAGTCAGCGGCTGCAAGACCTGACTTGGAAATGAAGTGAATGTCCTTGAGTAAAGATTGATGTAGCTTTTGTACAACTTGTGGCAATGATAGCAGTTTCTTAAGACTTTTATTAGCACTTCCCATATTTGTATTTATATGTGATTGAATTCTTTTGACACCGCAATTGAGCCAAAGCAAATGATTTCAGGCAATATTGTGAGATTGTGGCATTTTCAATCCAGACATATTGTACAGTATATTGTATTGTAAAGCAGGGATAGCATCAAGCTAAATACACACTCATTATTCATGTAATCAACATATAATTAATATAAAACAAAGATAACGTGGATTAATGACTGACTTGTAATTTTTGTGCTGTTAAAACAATGGATGTGGCAACATAGTGGTACTGGGGGTAACAATAATTGGGTTCGTCTGCCTGGGTTCTTTCTGTGTAGAGTTTGCAGGTTCTCCCTGTGTCTGCGTAGTTTTTCTCTCACAGTCCAAACACATGTACTTTAGGTAAAATAGAGATACCAAATTCCTCCCTACTCCTGACTTGTACAACATGAATATAACTTTGTGTGTTACATGATGTTTAATAAATAAACAATTATAAGCTGGATGTCCTCTATCACTCAGCACTCAATTTTACTACAAATTTGATTTGATTAAGCAGTAGAGAATGAATGAATGCATAAATCTCAAACTCCTTGGCCGCCATGTTCCTTATGACTCACTGGGCTTGCTAATCCTTACCGAAATAATGCCTTATTTTCAGTCCTTTAGGATTTCACTTGGCAATTTATGAATACTTGTTTACTGAATTGGAGAGACTAATCATCAGCCATTGTGGATTGTCTGAAGTGGAAAGGCACACCATGGTATGGACACACACTGCTGTTCTCCGGTAAGGCAGACCAGAAATATTATGGACTTGTCTGGATTCACAGGAATGTTGCTACATTTATAGGGAGTTCGGAAGATGTGGAAGACCCAGAATATCTTGAATGGACAACATCACAATGTGAATTGTATTATCATGGGCTAGAATGCTAAAAGCAACACGAGACATTGTAGCCAATGCAGCCAATCATTGCAATGACGGTGTATGACATGACATGACACAAAACAGCAAGTGGTCACAATAGTCATTTCAAGGTGTAAATAATATTGAGGAAATGAGCAGGTGAGCATATTAGAAATGTATGTGCCTGTGATTGTTTCCATGGTTACAGACATGCCAGGCATAATTATGTTTTGCACTGTTGCTAAATGCATTTGCACATATTAAATTAATTACAGTTTATATCTGTCAAAGCAAATTTGAGCAACATGCTAAGAGACTCCAGTGTTGGATGTTTAGCTCTGCAGTATATAGTAAAAAAGTGGCTTCCTGGTCTGTGTGTCATTTCCTTTGCTGCCCTGTGCATATCTATCATCCTTTCTCTTCCACATACATTATTAAACTCCATAGTGTCCACCTGCTTTAATATGGTCCCTGCTGATGCAGGACTATTTACTGCGACACAACTGGAGCACTGTTATATTCTCGATGTTACAGCAGTAGATCTGTGTCGTTAAATTTAACTATTACTGATGTGTTTTTTTCTGAATTCTAATATAAATGTTTTGGATTGGAATGGGATCTCTTGTCAGCAAGTATGAGTGTCAGCGAGAGATTAAAGCAGGAATGATGGAATGCTGGTAATAAAAACTTTATGGTTCAACACCGCACTGCTTGATATAGAGTGTCTCAGCGTAACAACGCAGAATGTATGCCTTGAGAGGCTCGAAGCGCTTAAAAAGTTGTGCTAATTCTCGTAATTATTCATGAGTGTGTTGGGCTTAACATGCATTAAAGAATTGCTACTGCCTTTAAGAGCCAGGTGTGGTCGGACTTTGGAAGATTTCAATGTTGCAAGTACCTAGACATGTCCATATGACCATAACCTGTTCTTGTATGCATAGTGAGTGGCGCACCTGCGTTTTCCTTTGTGAAGATAGCAATATGCCAGAAATTTACCTGAAGACAACTACTTTTTTCAGACCACTACACTCATCGGCATAGATATATTCTACGCGTGAAAATATACTGTTGTCAAGTAGAATAGCAATGAGCATGGTGTAAGATTGAGCCCAATTTGTTTTTAATACTTGCACTCAATTTTGATGTTGAAAGGCTCCGCAAAACTCATTTAGTTTACAGGAATGCATTGCTGATGGGGGAATCGTGTGTTTTTTTGTGTTGCAAACACTATTTACTATGCTATAATTTGTACAAATAAATCACACGGGATTTATCTAAATCCATCTCAATCTCTCAATCTTGCTCTTTGGAATTATATATAATTTAATGGTGGCTGGTCAGATATGGAAAAACACTTACTTCGCACAATCACCAAGCTACAAATAATTGAAAGCCTTTTTCTGGCCAGGAGCCACATATGGATGTGAAGCATGGACATTGAAACAAGACATATTCAGGCTTTTGAGAATAAATGACTCCGGAGGCTGTTGATAATCTCATAGACAAAGATGTTGACCAAGAAGCAAGTCTACTAGATGGTCAGAAAAGAAAAGGAGGTACTAAACCACATCAATCAAATGTTACTACGTTCATGTGATGAGGATCTGACCTAAAAACATCGCAGGAAACGTAATGACAGGACTTGTGGATAGAATCAGAAGGTGTGGAGGACCAAGAATAATCTGAAATTACAATGTGGACTGGTTTATCAGGGACCACACTGTTACAAGAAAACAAGACAGAGAGTATTAGAGAAACCTGACTCCTCAATCACGAAAAAATGAAGGCGTATGCCATTATGTGAATCAATAATTAAACTGTATAATACTCTAGATACTGCTGTGGGATGACAATAAAACTAGAAATTGTATCTTATTTAGAAATATAAGCTCATACAGTAACGTAAAGCAATAATGTAAATGCAAAAAGAATTTCTCAGCATTAGCTTTTAAAATCATCCTTTTCAAGTACACATTACTGCAAAAACAAAAGCCCAAGAGGTGGAGCCAGATTTTAACAATCTCTCTCCATATCTTCTTTTCATTTATCTAGTACTTCTTTGGGGTTATGCATGGTGGCTGAGACGTGCAAAACACTTTTACAAACCGCAGTACACTTTTACAAACCACAGAACACTTTTACAAAGCCCAGTCGACTTTTACAAACCACAGAACACTTTTACAAAGCCCAGTACACTTTTACAAACTGGTTTCTGATGGAAAGCGTAGGTACGATACACAGGAAGTGCAAACTGTTGTGCAACTGCGTCTATCATTCTTTCGAAATATTCACTGAATTTATACAGATTTTGTTTGCTTAAAATAAAATACATTTTAGTTTCTCTCAGTCCCGAGTTATAACATATAACACTCTCTACATTATATGTATTATTTAATGAAAAGGACGTCTTTTCATGGGAAAGATCACGCTAAGTGTCACTATAAAAGGCACATGGCGTAGCCATACATTTAAAATAGAATTGAACCGAGAATCAGTTATAAATGTTTTATTATTAAAAGAAAATTATTTTTCACGGCATAACCGAATATATTTCTTGTTTAATCTGGTCAGTGAATATTTTGAGTTTCGACAGCATGATGGGCAGAATTGCTTAACAGTTTGATTGACAGAAATGTTAGCAAAAGCACTTCCTGTGTATTGTACCTACCATTTCCGTCAGAAACCAGTTTGTAAAAGTGTACCGCGGTTTGTAAAAAAAAAACTGTTTAAGTTGTACAGAGAGAGTGTAAATGTGCCTCATGTACTCACAAGCATACTTGATTTATGGAATCTAAAAAGCAAGAAAAGGGTGGATTCTCAGCTGGTTCTGACCAATTACAAAATGGCATGGAAAGGATCAGCTCAAATAAGCACCAATTAGATTTTTGAAGGTCTCTTTGAGTCAGCTCATTGAGGTGACCGAGTGAGTTCATGTCCATTTCATTGGCTGTTTGTCTGTTAGCATTTTGACTCAGCTTTTCATATCACATTTTTTGGGACAATTGATTTAGATTGTTGTGTTACGACTGTTAATCTGCTCTTTGAGACAGTGCATTGAGTTTTTTAGTTGGCTTTTTGTCACCTCTATGAATCAACTATTTGAGTCAACTCTTCAAACCAGATCTCAACCAAAATGTACAAGTCTTCCTTATTTTATTGAATTCTTAGCTATATTGGATTGTAATTAATTTATTAAATTATTCAACTGCTAAATTGTTTCCATAGTAACCTCTTATTAACAGCTGCACTGTTCATTTGTTTGTTCCTATATGGTGAGTCACATGCATGCAAGTGTTTCAGCTTAAATGGAAATAGGTATTCGTAATAAAGCACAGGCACAAGAGGACAATCACATTAATATAAGATTATGTTGGTAGTGTTGGCTCAATGCTGAAATACACTTGAACCATATTTTATTACACTCAAAATCACCTTTGGTTGCTGCAGATGGCTCCACATAGACAACATAATGATTATCGTAAGATTAATGTGGATAAAAACATAAAGAAAACATAAAGAAAGTCTGTGTATGTTTATCCAGGGATAGCCTGAAGATTGCTTTTTAATATGCACTATAACAGTTATACTTTAAGTTAAAATGAAATGACACTGTTGCTCATATTCATAAGCTGTTTGACATCATATTTACTGTTTTATGCCAGAATTTGTGGCCTGTCATAACCTATAAAGACATTTTTAATTATTTCGTGTTGTCTCTTGGAGTGAATGGGGGTACAGTGTGGTGTACAATGCTGTTGGGTGCTCATGTATTGCCGGGGAATTTCTGTAACCACATTTCCAAATGTGTGGATAAATGTTTTAACCTTTCTCAATCCAGTCTTTTTTTGAAATACTCAGACCAGCCCGCCTGGCACCATTAACCTCGCCATGTGCCAAGTCACTTAAATCACATTTCCTCCCAATTCTGGTGCTCGGATTGCATTTTAGCATGTTGTCTTAACCACCTCTAAATTCTGCACAATCCTGCCCAAACATTGCAACCAGCCAACATGGTGACCCCACATGCACATGCACACATCACACCTTGTCTCAGTCACCTGAATATTTGCGTGACTTTAATTAACAACACGTTTTCTGTTTTTCCGACACATTTCATGAAAGACCTCTCCGATCTGAAGATCATTGAACAATGATGAGAGAATATGTTATGACATGAACTAAACTTGCACGTGTCTCCACAGGCAGATTGTGTGTCCCTTGGATTTATAGCCATGATTTACCTGCTTGTTAAATATTTTAAAAATCTGAGAATCCCAGTTCAGTGCAATATTTTTCCTTTGGAACAATCAACACCCAGTTACAGTAACGTCTCCTAATGCACGGCCTTGGACACATCATCATAGTTGTTTCCTGTAATTACTGGGTGTTTTAGGTCTTTTAAAAGACACCCATCTATATCTAGGCAACCTGACCAAGGCTAATCAGACCCCGGCCTGGCTTCAAGTGGAATGCCCACACTGCTCCACTTCCCTCTTCAACCAGAGCCATCTGGATGCTTTTTCTGCTGCCTCCACAGAGTTGTTGATGGTTCTTTTTCAACTGACAACTGTTATGCCCATTGTGGTTTAGGCTTTTCTCAGGAAATTGCTGGCAGGTCTCAGTCTATTAACTATTGATATCTTGTCTAAATTATATGAGATTAATTTGTGTGGGAGTAGAATGAGACAGGAATGAAAATTCACTCTATTGGGAAGACAGGAGGCATGCCGATGTCTCTATTTTGCCCCAATGGACTGAATCAAGAACCTGATCCACTCCAGGTGCCTTTCTGCTCTATCACCTGCTCCCACTTCATTCACGTACCTTGTTTCTGCATAACTACTCTTCTGTCTGAAGCTGAATCTTGCACCTCCTCCTGTATCAGCTTATGTTACTCCTTCCTTTTGGCAGAGTCATACCTCGTTACTGTAAGCTACCTAAATCCAGCTCTGCCTAGCGCCATTGGTCCAAGGATGGCTTTGAGCCTCAGCTGAATCACAGCTTGTTGGACTGCCTCAGCTTCCCTCCACTTCCTTCCTTCCTGTCCTTACAGCAATCCCTGCCCTGGACACTTTTGCATCTCTGGATCCAGAGTACTGCAGGTGTTCTTGTACCTCTGATGGGAGATTGCTCCACTCTGGACTTGCTTATTGAGCCACGGCGTAAGCTATCTTCATCATCCTGTTCATTGCCAGTGAGAAGAGGGTCACTGAAAAGTTACAACCAGTGATTATCCTAACGTCTAACTGGTGCCAGTCAGATCTTAACTAGCCCTATGATACTCTAAAACTGAATGTCCTGTAGTAGTAGTAATAATAATAATAATAATAATGCATTTTATTTATATAGCCCATTTCAGAAACCTTAAAGACGCTTTACAGCAGTTAAAAAAGCTTTCATAATATCATAAAAAGTATAAAACAACATCAGTAGTAGAATTCATATAAAACAATAATGACAATAAATTACAATTTAAAAGCTAATCGAAACTGATGGGTTTCGAGAAGTGATGGGTTTTGAGGTTTTGAGGTTAATAGGTCAGGACAGTCACATAGTTTTTGAGGGAGAGAGTTCCAAAGTAATGGAGCAGCAACCCAAAATGCTCTATTACCCCAGGTCTGATGCTTGGTCCTAATACTAGTGGGCAAAATGTTAGCACTGGAGGAGTGAAGGCTACGAGATGGAGTATTATGATTGAGAAGTTAGGTGAGGTAAAAAAAAGCAGTTTTGGTGATGTGGTTTACGTGATGTTCAAAGGTAAGATTACACCAAGGTTACGGATGATAGAGGATGAAAGCTGAGTGTAATGATCAATGGTGAGCTGAAATGTATCAGTGGTTGCTGTTAGGGATTTGTGTCCTATTATGAACAAGTCAGATTTATCACAGCTTAGTTTGAGAAAATTATCTCTCATACATGATTTAATTTTAGTGAGGCAAAAGGAGATGTAAAGCTTAACATCATCAGTGAAACAGTTAAAATGGAGGCCATGATGTCGTATGGTATCACCAAGTGGGAGTATGTGGATTAATAGTCCAGGAAGCGGTCTTTCACTTTCAGGGGTATGTGGTGTTTCTCCAGTGTGAACTCCACCAACTGGTGGGTTATTGGGCCATATGCAATCATACATGCAGAAAATTAAACATGCGCTAGCTTGGGAAGAGTTTTTGTATGTGAGTGTGTGTGGTTTCCTTGTAATTTAATTTTCAAAGGCTGATCACTAAATTGCTTATCTGACCATTTGCTCTTTATTTAACATTTTTTCAGTTTGTCACATTCACATACGCATTCATTGCATGCCTTTATAACAACCTTCACCTGGTTTTTTATACATTAACAACACTGTGAAGACAAATAATCAAAGATGCACATTTGACCTTTCAAATGCTTCTCGGCTTCATCGGCAGAAATGTCTGTCATGATTCTTCGAAACTGTAAATATGAGCATATTTCCATATATAAGCTCCAGAGGAAGAGATGATAAGTCGGAGAAACAGAAATATTCCTCTGATTACTTTTGGAGTGTTTGTGTGTGTGTGTGTGTGTGTTTGTGCGTGCCATAAATACTGACATGCTTGAATCAAATTCTTCCTCTTGCTCTCAACAATCAGCATGTCAAACTGAGTGATATGCAATTAATGAAACACAACATTTATCACTTTCCCTGATTCCCAAACAAAAATTGCAGTCTTTTAGCTATGAAGTGTCTGCTATTCTAAAAAGACTGTACCCAAAATATATAATAATTATATTCGTATATGTATAATTCTAAACAATTTTTAAAAGCATTCTGATTATGTAAATTAGAATCTTTCATAGTTTATGTTCACGTTTCTTTATTGCATGAGACATGATAAGGTAAATGATCCTCATTAGTTAGTTTTCCTGTGCTCTGTTTTACAGCCTAGTATGAACCATAAATGAACATACTAGCTATATACAATACTTCATTAACTTCCTATATAGTTAGTTTCTGCTTGACTTCTCAAAACCTTAACACACAGTAGCTAATGTTTAACATTTTTATATGGCGAAAGAGGGTGTTTTTGCAAACGCTTTCACTGACCATTTTTTAAATTGTCAGTCAGGATTTAGGCCCATCATAGCACAGAGACATCACTGGTTAAAATTGTGAATGTTTGCTACTGGACTCTGATTAGGGTTATGCTTTCATGATTATATTGCTTAACCTAAGTGCAGCTTTTGATTCCATCAATCATGCTATTCTTATTTATAGGTAAAAAAAATGTATTAACTAAAGGAACAGCCCTGTCTAGGTTCAGGTCTTATTTGACTGACTGTTATCAGTTTGTAGAGGTAAAAGTATAGTGTGCCAAAAGTAAGGTTCTGACTTAGGCCTGTTATTATTTTCTCTATATATGCTACCTCTGAGTAATATTGGCAAGCATGAAATTAACTTCCACTTGTTATGCTGATGATAAACAGTTATATGTGTCAGCCAATCCTGAAGAGATACACCAATTTACTCGAGTTGATGAATGTATAATGGACATTAGACAGTGGACGTTGAACAATTTTATTTCACTTAATAGTGATAAAACGGAAGTATTAGGACCAGAGGTAGATAGAAGTAACGTTTTTTTAAACATTTTATCATCTCTGGATGGTCTTTCAATTACACCATGTACAGCTGTAAAAGACCTCAGTGTGATTCTATTGATTCTAGCCTTTCCTTTAAATCTCATGTAGATAATCATGTAGACCACCAGGATAGCATTCTTTCACCTTAGAAACATTGCATATACAGGGGTTAGAAAATGAAACTGAAGCACCTGTCATTTTAGTGTGGGACTTTT
>JAOUQT010069326.1:0-20528 GCA_025769995.1 Xyliphius kryptos
TTGGTTCTGTACAAAGAGAGGAATAAAAAAAATTACTGGGTGTTTGCAGAAAAGCAATTTTACACCTTTACTTTTAAACAGGCACAGTTTGCACCTCTATTGGTTTGTTTCAGAACTGCTGTCACACTTTCTTCAGGAAAAAGACAATGTAGGGAGAATCTACAAATTAAAACCAAATCAGTAAATGATAAAGATTAAAAATAATGCATATCAGCTAGGTACTATTTAACTAACTTTTGATGTTCACTTAATTACATCAAGGGATAATTAGCAGGGGTAATAGTTCTAAATAGTACCGTGAGAGCTACATAAAAACACATTTCATGTGATTTGATGATTTTTTTTTCCTTTTGATGATGAATGTGTTGTATATGGATTTTTAAAACAAGTTCTTCTATGTGTATAATGCCAAGCTTGCCAATAGAAGAACTCTTTTGGTGCCGTGTACAAACACATACAAAATAATCATTTCAACATGCAAAGAACAATTTTTTTTTTTTTTTATATGTTCTGCCTCCACTAGATTTTAGTAGCAAACCTTTTGCCCATTACATCATATCCAGCACTGTCGGTACAGAGCTGAGAGAAATAACTGCTGTTCAGCAAAAATACCCTTCTTTTTGCTTGTGTTATTTTCAAAGGAATTATGGTTATAATGACATTTATAGCAAATAGTTCTGGTTTTTAAATTTGATTGGCTGAGCAGTTTGTCCAGCCATGACATTAATGACAATAATACACACATCTGAAAGCTTTAAATTAGTATCACTTTAGTTTGTTACATTTTAGAATCAAGGGAAATTTTGGTAACAGTCCACTGAAAAGAATCATCTTTTCAGTTATACGGCATGAAAGAAGACGATGGAGCAACATTTTTGCCAGTGCCAAACAACAAAAACAAAAAGGCTCTGAATGAAACTGTTCCAGCTCACCAGCAAACAAATGTACGAACATGCTAGAACAATATTTTTAATGAACAGTAACATTAATTGAAATAAGCAGATTAATATAAACAGCAAGCCATTTCCTGATGATCACTATGCTAGTATCCAATTGTTTAGCAATAACTTTTCTTTAAAAACCAGACAACCTTATGCCACGGAAGACCAGCTTATTAATAATTTTGTATTAAATAAACACATTTATGCACTAAGCCTCGTTTCTTAATTATAGTGCTTTTAGAACCATTATATATAAAATCAGGCGGCACAGTGGCTTAGTGGTTAGCACGTTCCCCTCTCAGCACTGGGGATTCCCGATTCGAATCCCAATATGGGTGGAATTTCCATGTTTTCCCCATGTCTGCATGAGTTTTTTCCAGGTTCTCTAGTTTCCTCCAACAATCCAAAAACATAAATTCAAGGTAAATTGAATGTTCCACATTGCCCCATATAGTGTGTGTATGTTGCTGTGTGAGTAAGTGTGTGCCCAGCGATGGATTGGCGCCCTGTCCTGGGTGTGGACCAGCACCTGAGACGTTCTCCCCTGGATGGGCATGGGGAACCCCACCGCGACCCTAGTACAGGATTAAGCAAAGATAATGAATAAATAAATTAATTTATAAAAGCAACAAGGCACTCAAGGTTGTGAATTATTGTTAATAAATCATGGAATAAAGGTTTTGTTAGCACTAATGCGCTCTTTCCTATGATCCCCCTCCCATGCACAGATGTAAATGCAAGACTTTGTTAATTGTAGTTAAAACGCAGAATGTAAAAATGTGTGTTTATTATTGTTTCTAAAATGATCTGTTGTGTCAAAAGTCACAAACATATTAAATGTCTTACCTAATAGCCTAATAACATTAGGATGATTAAAGTCCTTCATGTATGCAGCTTCATTAAGAAACTCATCAATCTCTCTTTGCGAGGAACTGTCCACTGAAAGCAAAGATTTTGGATTTTAATATAAACACCATTTTCCCAAACATTCCAACACTCAAACCTTTATTTAACTAAATATATTTTTGTGTTTTTTTCTTATTTGTAACTTAATTCTATTTATTTAAAAAACAACTAAGGTACATATAGATGTCCATAAAACACCTCCAGGACAGAGGCATTTTAGTACTTGGTCACAGTAACTTTTCTTTAATAAAACATCTTAATTATTTAAGAATGAAATTTTTAGTTTTGAAAGTAGATTATTTGTCAATTCTTGCTAAAACTCATGTCAGTAAAAAAAAATAATTTAATCATCAGATTCTTTTCCTGACATTGTAAACCGTACTTTGAGAAAGACCTGCTTTGAGAAAGAAGGTCTTCGACAGTCTTACATTTACATTTAATTATTTAGCAGACGCATTTATCCAAAGCCACTTACAAATGAGAGAACAACACAAGTCAGTATTTTGACAACCCTGTGCATTACTTGATCTGGCGATTTATTGTATTTATTTATTTATTTTTAATAGCAAGAGTCTGTGGAAGAGATGGGTTTTGAGAAGTTTCTTGAAAATGTTGAGTGAGTCAGCTTTACGGATGTTGTTGGGAAGGTCGTTTTACTATTTAGCAGCGGTGAATGAAATGGTGTGAGAATTGGCATGGAGTGATTCACCAGGCAACATTCGTCACTAAAGCGTAGTGAACAAGTTGGAGTGTACATAGTAAAGATGGACTGAAGGTAAGTGGGGGCAGATCCAGTGACTATCCTGTAGGTCAGAGTCAATACCTTGTACTGAATGCGGGCAGCTACAAGAAGCCAATGGAATGAGATGAGTAATGGAGTGACATGAGTACAAACACACATTATACAGGGCAATTTAAAGAATTCAATTTATTTAAATTCATGTTTTTGGACTGTGGGAGGAAACTTGAAAACTAGGGAAGAGCCGGACACTCGTTTTAGTACGGATACAGCCTTTTTTACGAGAATGAGCATTAAACGAATAAAAGTCGAGAATGTCCGCGCTCGTAATTTCACAATCTGTGATTGGCCAGTCACACAGAGCGCCCGGCCCCCCCACTCTGCACTCTGCAGCGGGACTGCGCGGGCACACACACACACAGACAGTGACTGAGCTCACGTTGCTTTCTAAAATCATTGCTCCTTAGTTTTTTTAGCTCGCCTCTGTTTTGGTTTGTATGAAAGTTACTTGGTGAAATTTTTGCGTAAACATACGTGGTGTATGACAGCGCTGAAATCTGCTCATGTCGCGTCAGTCACTTCTTTAACTCTGGTCTGTTTTTTTCTTTTTCTTTTTGTTGTTTTCTCTAAGCTTGGCTGGTGGCGAAAGTTAATTTGGAACACGGTGTTTACTTTTGTGATCAAAAATATTGAATTGAATCACAAATTTGAGGCTGTTCTGTGAATAGTTTTCAAATAAACAATACATACAGCAACTTCTAATCAATCTATATCAATTTCAGACTGCTTTAAGCCCCGCCCACTTCATGTTAAACAACAATAACTTTAGGTTTATGTCACGCCCACTTTCGGATTAGGCCCCGGCCATTTAGAGTACGGATACCTTAAATGGTTAAACAGATACAGATAGTGCTGTAGTCGCTCATCCCTACTGAAAACCTGGAGGAAACCCACGCAGACACGGGGAGAACAAGAAGTGGCAAAAGTACATGAGTTCCTTACTTAAGTAAAAGTACTAATAATCTAGTAAAAAACTACTCAAATAAAAGTTAAAGTATGACTAACATTTTTTAACTTAAGTAAAAGTATAAAAGTACATGCTCTCAAATGTACTTAAAGTATAAAAGCAAAAATATTTCTTTAAAAATAATTTGTAACTCAAATTTCTTCAACAGGGTCTTTTTTATTGGAGCTCCATCAGATGAAAACATGCTGTAAACCACTATTTAGTGGCTGAATAAGAACATTAGATGTTCAGTAGATGTAATGTTTAGAATTCAGAACTACAATAGCCAATCAATATTACTGTAATGCTTTGTTTGCATAGGGTGAGGTAGCTCAGTGGTTTGCGTGTTGGGCTAGCAATCCAAAGGTTGTGGGTTCAAATCCCAGGACCACTGAAGTTACCAATGTGGGTCTAATTGTTTTTCAGCTCTAAAAGTTACAGGGTTACTCTGGGTCCGTGGGCCATAATTTCATTTTTATGACATGCTCTTATTGTGATGGAAATGACAATAAAGCCTCCTTGAATCCTTAAAAATGTAGTAAGTAAAAAGTAGGTTTGTTTTTTAAATGTATTGAGTAAAAGTAAAAAGTATTAAGTGACAGAAATACTCAAGTAAAGTACAGATACAAAAGAACTACTTAAGAACAGTAACGAAGTATTTCTACTTCGTTACTTATCACCTCTGGGAAGAACGTTGAGACTCCACCCAGATCGGGATTCGAACCGAACGTGCTAACCACTGAGTAATCGTGTGAAGCCCACCACACTAACCATACTCTAAAAGGAATGGGCAATTTAAATAGCAGTTGCATCAGATGATCCAAAATGTCATTTGGCCCACGTTAAAGTGCAATGTGAACGAAGCGTAAATGGCAAAAGTGTAATTAAAAAGGTCATAAATCATTTATCCGACTCGGCTTGAGTTTCCCAAAACTACTTTCGCTGCGTCTCCACGACGGCTCGGTATTGGAGAAACGGGTGCCAGGCAGCCAATCAGAGGAGAGCTTTGTGCTGAACTCCGCCTCCTTTCCTCAGCGTTACACCGGCGACGAGGCGCACTGGCAGCGCGCGCGGCACTCTCTCTCGCGCATCCAAAGGGGCTCGTCGCGACTGAATGTGACAGAGCGGAGTAGCTGAGCGTGCCACACCAAACCACGGTGAGTCCACCTCTCACTTACAGCCTTACCTGCACGGCCACACTTCGTAACCGGCACTTAAACAACTCCGAAACCGGCACATGATAATGAAAACCTGGGCGCTGGGGATGAGAGGGTTTCTGCGCGCGAGCGCGTCAAGCAGTCCCCCAGACAAACAACAAGAACAAAACAACACTATGGACTGGAGACACACGCGGGTTTTATTGAATAAAATATGAGTACAACGGCGTAAAACCACACACAACCCATTTCACGTCTTATTTTTGTGTTAGCCAGTGTTTCGGTCACAGTGCGTAGAGTTAATACGCACATCGAACGGCATCGTTTCATCCACCTGCACACAAACCGATAAGAACAAGTTTACACCTTTATTATCACTTAAATATATTGTGTGTGCTATTGTTAAATACTTTTTACTGTGGTTTACAAAATGTGAGGTTATCACCGTTGCTGTTTTATGCATTTAACACCTAACATGTCATGCTATAGGGTGTGTAGGGTTCAAATTTAACCTTTACGAGGACTGAACTTCTACCAGGATTTAAATCACCTTTTAATGAATGTCATTTTAAACACAATTAATCGTAAGTGTAGTCTACAGATAAGTTCGGCATCTAGGATTAAATCCTTAAACATGTCAACGTCTAAAGTTTAATACACTCATATAATCCAAATGTGCATTTTTAGTGTTAAAGCCTAAATTGTCAGATTTCAGCAGTGTTTCTATGCATTTTGTATAAATGTACTGTAGGTGTCTTAATAAATTTGAATTCACTAAACAATTAGGCATTATTCATTGAATTCTTAGTTAAGTATGTATTTCCGATGAAGCTAGTACAGCGCAGCCTTTTAACCTAACATTTTTTTGCATTGAGTTTAAGATTCAGCAGAGAAACTTGCATTTTACAGGTAATATTTTAATGAACTTACCCTTTACTTCTTCCAGGTTGAATTAAAATACCTCCTAACTTGCACAGTTAGCCATTTTGTTTGTTTTTATTGAATGTAATATAATCATAGAGGGCATTATTTTCATTCTTGGAAAACAAGTATTGAAAACTGAAGCAAAATTTATGTCTTGAAATATCTGACTGAACTTGAACAATTCTATATTGTCTTTTGCTCTCCTTGACTTTTGTTTGAGTTGAACTTTTCGGGCCTGTTGGTTCTGAATTTCTGTATATAATCAATACCTGGTATTGGTTCTTTATGTAAAATTACTTTGGATTTCTATAAAGCTGCTTTGTGATAGTTTCATATCTAAAAGGCTTTGTACTCAGTCATTGGAGAATTTACAACCAGCTTGCCAAGAACCAGTTAAAAATGAGATCACAACCAAAGTGTAGTATCTTAGATTGAAACTGGTTGTGAAATCTTACAGGGTGAATAATAGTGCAGGTTCCTATTTAAGGGTGCGTGATATGGACAAAAAATCTGATGTGTGATACCTGAATTAGACATAGCGACTAACTAAGAATAAAACACAGAATTTCAATATACATTGTGTCAAATAGCAGCATAGAAGAAGAAAATAACCTTTTTACTGTTTAACAAAATTAGAAGAATGGGTGGTGTTTAGTTTACATCAGAAGTAGTCTGTAATATTGATTTATGACACCAGGAGCTTGATATATTGTGAAACGCTTTTTAAGCTTTAACAATGGTTAAAATGTTTTTTTTTCCTGCATTGTGATAGATCCAACAATGCTTTAAAACTTTTTCGCTTAACACTTTTTTGGTCATATTTCCAGAAATGGTAACCACAATGACATTGCATCTTATTTTAAGTAAGAAAAAAAATCATACTACAGATGTGTTTCCATGTTTGGGCATTGATTTTTCCCCGCTTCACTTTTTTTGGTTGGTCGGCACTTGACCTGGCTGCACTTATTTTACCCCAAGCTAAGAGCTAGCGTGGTTGGCATATGCGCTCGCTGGAGGCCTTTAGTCTGGTTATGTTATGTGAACATAGTTCGTGGTGCAAAGGGCCCCCTCTGTTGCTCCACGTGGGTAATGGAACTTGAGTTTGCTGTTACACAAGGATTCATGGTGCTTTCTATGTGTTTATTATAAAAACTGGTAATATGGCAGCAATAATGTGATTTCTCATATGGTCCTGTTGTGGAGAAAAAAAGAAAAAAAAGCCTTGACCTTGTAAGTTTTTCTCAGGACAACCTTGCTATCTGATTAGGTTTTAGATGAACACAGAATTCTAAAGGCAACACTATTCCAAGCCACTGTTGGACAGAAAAGGGCCATCAAATGTATTTAGCTCTAAAGTTAGTGCCAGTCTATGTAGATTTTGTTACAGTTTCTAGAACTGTTTGTCCTAAAAGGGATATTACTTTTAACTGCTCACATTAAATAGGTGTTCAACTGAATATTTTTTCATAATGTATTATAATCATGTGGTACAATATGGTGGTTTGCCCTAAAGATATCCTTAATGAATGGCATATGCTTGTATTTCTCAGCTCAGCCATTCAAATTGTATACATTATAAATTGTTTATAAAGAACTATAGCCAAATTAATTTGGATCAATTTAAGAATTTCATGTAAAAGCCATATTAAGTATTAGGCTTACAAAAAACATTGCAATATTTCTTCTGTTATACTTGTATGTTCTTATGTAGAAATATTGTACATCTCTTAGATTTATGTGGAACTTTGATTTCCATCATTGTGTTACATTTTTGTGTTATGTTGCCTTGCTGTTGTAGTCTGCATGCATATGGCCAGAGCCACCCTGGGGAATATGTGTCACAGCTGTCTTTGGAATAATATAAAAATAAACAAGCATGCTTCAGAAAAATTTGATTTCTTAAAGCTATTCTCATAAAACAGAGTGTGGGCTTTGGGTATATATTCATGAGCTGTATTTTTGTACATATCTATGCAAATTAATGCATGCTGTCATATTTTGAAATGAGATTAATGCTGATGTTAGAAGTGTCATATGTTTTCAAGACCCCTGCCATCTCACTACATCTCAAATATATGCAGTGTTTGTTTTAGTCTGGATAATCTAATACCTACAGCTTGGTATATGGCTTAATCAAACTGTTACATAATTTATCATAAATATGCGGGTTTTCTTCTTGATTCCTTTTTTTGCTTGTTTTGAGTCAAACAGTTGTTCAAGGAACCAGTGTTGCTTGAAGGCCCTAAATGATCATGTTTCACCCCAGACTTCAGCTTAGTTTTACAAAGTAAAATAAAAATATTCAAATTTTAGACATAGTAATCAAAGTATCTCCCATCAATATCATTGTCATGATATCATCATATTGCAGTTTTGATATTGTTATGTGATTTCGGATACACCTTTTTGTGAGGCAGTCCTTACAGTATTTTTACCTTACTTTGAAAACAAAGAATGTGAAGGTTTATATAGGAACGACTATGTTTTAAGAACATTATCAGATAGCAGGAAATGTGTTACATCTGCTTGGTGATTTATGGTACACGTCAATATAAATATAATACAACAAGACGTACTTGCTTTACTTATTAAATATTGTACTTGTATTGGCAGTGTATGTTTAATTCAGCACATACAGCCCAGCGATAATTAAATACTGAAAGAATGAGTGATATGTTGTTTTTTTCCCTTGCATCCACACTTCTGTTTAGTGTTAGGACGTTAAAGCCAAACATTCTTTTAGCTTTCCTACAGAAATTTGATCACAAATAATTCAGGTAAATATTTAAATAAGTTTCTGAAGCAATGCAAAATTAATGAATTAGCTGGTCATTTCACAAACACAACACATGGTGTTGGGTCTACACCATGAATGTTAACACTGTAAAAGATCCTTATTTGCCAACATATCAATTTGAACAATTTGTCTGGGTTCGATAAAACCTGTTATGTTGTCAATTTAATGCTTCAGGTCCTAAGGTCACAAGAGTGATTTAAAAAAATTAAAACTGTATATATTAACTCAGCACCAAGATTATCTGGATTATGTTGTACTTAATAATAACTTAATACTTAGTAATTAATATTAGTATGGACAAAAAAGGAATCATGATCCCTGCAAGGTCATTTACTCTCTCAGAGGAGGACTGCAAGCTGGTGGTGTTTTGTGTGTACCACAGTTGTGGGGCGTGAGTAACGGATTACTCATCACATAACCTTTCTTCAGGCATGTGGGAGCCTAAAGTGCATTTCAGACAGCGTATGATTTGCGTAGCTTGTTAGTTTGTGCATAGACAGTTGCTCAAGCAAGAGAAGAAATGTAGGTAGGTTTAAGATTGGTTTATAAAAATGAAAGCTTGCAATCAATTGCAATTAACCAAAATTGATGTGCAACCCTGTAAAATCTTAAACATGTTCAAATGATCTGTAACCAAATGGGAAAATGGCAAGAGAACAATGAGACACCACCTTTTAAACAGGCTATTGCTTAAAACAGATGTGTAATGTTTTTTTTATATCAATCCTCAATTATTAAACTTTTTATAATAAGAGGAACACACAAGAGAAACCCTAATTAAATAATTGTGTGTTTGTCAGAACAGTTTTATACGAAATTATTTAGTTAAAACTGTTACATAAACCCTGTTCTGTGAAGCAGTGACATATTTGATCAAGGACAAAGGCTTCCTTGAAAGCCCTGTGGCAGTTTGGATATTTCAACATTAACCATCTGCAAGAAGACATTTGTTCAGTGTTCGTGTTATGCGTATGTAAATATGGTACGTGATGAAAAGGCCGAAGTGCAAAATTCACCAGAATAAAGACTTTATTGAATGTGTACGTGTAAAGATACAAGAAACTGCTGTAAGAGTGTACAATGCTAAAGAATAACTGCTGAACTGAGAGGTCTGGTGACACCAAGCCAAATCTGGGCCAACTTGCACTTACAATTGTTTGAAGAAGGAAAGTGAGCTCAAACTGCGTTTTAAGACTCTGAATGACAAGCTCAAAAACTTCAGCTGAAGGCTTTGTATCTGATTTTCTTTTAATTCTGTTCCTCAAATAATAATCTTTAAAAAAAGAGTAAACTTTGCGTTTTTAGAATAGTGAAGAATTTTTTTTTACTATTTATAACAGTGCACACAGATTTCAACATGACATGCATAGACAACACAGGTTTAGATAAAGATAGTTAAATAATAATAACATAAAACATAGAAATGAATGGTATTTGCAGTTTTAACATTTTAGTCCATATTGGCAATCTTCTTTTATGAAATTAATCAGACCTTAGCTATAATTTTGCTATAAACTTTTCCATAATAATGCCCTTTTTTTAAAATATCTCTTCATCTGTATTTGTCTTAAAATACCTGTGCAAAGGCTCAGTATTTATAATTGAAACATATTCACATTAAGCTTGCCATATTTCTAAGAATCCCAATGCATCATGACATTAATTATAGCGATTGATTGATTTCCTTTAAATAGCTAAAAGCGTTTAGTCATCTGTCTTGAAAGTGTGCCTGTATGCAAATGCTCACATTACTTTTGTGTGCTAATTAGATCAGAGGGCCGTCATCACCTGACACGACAATGGCCTTTAGTCAGCTGTGTTTGCAGCCTGTGATGGAGCCGTAGAACCCCGATTAGCTGACACCTGTAATTAATTTCATCTCAGAGTGATTTATGAAGCAGTGTGTACTACTGTTACGTCAGTAATAAAATTTTTCACGGTTACTGCAATGTCAAGAGTGAAACTCTTTGAGATAGTGGTGACTGAAATTCATGTGAATGCAGGAAAGCATTTTAAAGAGATGGTTCCATTTTGAGTGCCCAAACTCCAGTGTTGCAGAAGTCTGTGTGACTTTTGGGCCAAAGTAATTATCTTTTTTTGTATTTAAATAGCAACCTATTGTTGTTTCTAATCTATTAAATGCTTTACTTGTGCTGATTGCTTTGTGGCACTGGTTTGAAATTTACTAAGATGGCAAATGATCAACCAGTCTATCAGTTAGTCTATCACATGGATGCTTTAAACCCCCCTCCCCCGATTCCATTTAAGAATTTCTGTTTGCAATCCCCAGATAAAGTCTGAAAAGTAAGCGGATAGCAGCACACAGATCTTTATTCCTACAAAAAATTACGAAGAATATATTCATAATTAAGAGATTTTCTGATATGACACGAATTCATGATGAAAAGGAAATAATGAATATGGAAATAACAAAGATTCATTGTATGAGGTTTAAAATTAGCCTTCCTTGAACTCTAATAATGAATGTTAAGAAAAATCTCTACATGTGCTGAAATATATCTCCCAATATAACCCAGCTGTAATGTTAATTTGAACATAATCAGCCTGCATATGTTTTTTTGTACTTTAGGCTTAGTAATTGAAATATAATATATGGAGAGAAAAGGAGCGAGACACGATGCTGGTCTTATTTTAAGATATGTAATGAATATGGACTCAAGTTCTTTCATCCTTGTGTCCCTTATAAGAGAAAGAGCCTGTGGTCGGCTCTGTAAGGCTCACTTCAGACTACTAGCAAGATCACAGGCGAGATCATAGACAAGGCAGTGAGAGAACTTTGGTAGGAAATTGGCATTGATGATGAAAAACAAACTTAAAGAGGAATTTCAAACGCACAATGAATATTTCTGCCATCCAGAGCCTGGGAATTATAATAAATAAAAACAGACTCCTTCGTGTGTGGACGGAATACTGATCAGAGAGTCTTCATGCTTTGACAGAAAATCTTCTGTGTATCTGAAAGGCATAATGTGATTTATTTGGCAAGATCACAAAGTGACCTCTGACTTGCGGGCCACTGAGACCAGTCGCTGGTTGAACATTGCATTGTTGCAGCACACATGTTCAAGTGTAAACAACAGCATGATTATTTCACTTATGTGTAGGGACATTCACAGGTTTGGGTGACTAGTTTACTGTGTGTGCTATACACTTTAAATGAAAGTACTGTGTTCATACCTCAAAATGTAATGAGATGTTTGGACACACCTCCGTTTTTCTCTACTTAATGTCCATTTTATCAGTTCCATCACCCGGAAAGATGGACTTTGTAGTTCTACAATTACATATACAGCAGTTAAGCTGTCCGTGGACTACAGTACATACCGTGTTAGTCCCCTTTACTCTATTGTCTAATGGTTAACACCACAGAGCAGGTATTATACAATACTGTATAAAGTGGTGTACAGTATACATTGGAACAAAATAACATTCTCCTGGAACAAGGTGCTATATAAAACAGCAATTACACAACTCAACATAAAGTGCACGCCTGCAACAGCTTGTGCAATACAAAACCACGATAGATACAGGACAATAAAGACATTCAAGTGGTGAAAATAGCACTAGTACACCTTTAAATACCACCACCCAAATTATACCTGTTCTGTGATGGTTCAGACCAGTAAAGAATAGAGAACCAACATGGGACTAACAAAAAAAGGAAAACAGATGTAGTACAGTCTGTAATTGTAAAGCTACATATAAAAACAAAAGGTTCATGTTATCAAATCATTTTAGTGCTAACACTATGTATGGTCCCAACACATTTTCCCTTATTTCATGCAGGAATGTTAAAGAATGTGGAAAAATTAAATTATACTCGATATCAGCAATTTTGGCTGATGTAATTTGCATTAAACATGAACAAATTAGCATAACAGTGATAAAGTCTCTCTATGTAGCAGAGTTAAAAATCATCAGTGGAGCAGCACGCTTTCTCTGCCTTTGTCTTCTCAGCCTGCAGTAGAGCACCAGTGCCCCTCAGGTGAAGTGAAAGAAGGGATTTATGAGCTTCCAAATGTTGTTCAGGAAGGATTATGTAGGATGACCATGTTTGTTAGTGCTTTAAAATGTAATCAGCATTAAATAATATACGAATATTGTTTTATTTATTTGATCCATTGCTTTTGTTTTCTGGAACGCCACTTCCTGTCTGTTCACTTCCAACCCCACTGGCTCAGTCTTTTTTTCTGTTCACTTGCTTTTACTGAGCCACAGGGTTGTCAGATTTGTAAGCTCGACACTAGATTATAACCCACCCACCTAAAGTTAAATCTTGCCCAAAGCAAGAGTTTTTTTTTCTGTGTTCAGTTGCGATTTGTATACATGTGGTTGTGCAAATCTTTTTATTTTCCATAATGTAACTTTTCAGTTTCATACTCTTGATTCCCTGCACACATTTCCATTCTGTGTTTTTTTTCATAATGAAAGCAGCAAACCAATGTCATTGCACCAAGCATAATTTGACTGGCACAGCAGCAGGACTGAATTGTGAGTGAATTGTCAGTTTTGTTATTGCAGACTGGCGCTGTGAAAAGTTTGGGAAACGCTGCATCACTCGACTCTATTATGGAGAGGAAACTGCATTTTTAATTTAGTTCTGCAAATATGACATGCTTCATGTCATGCCAGTACTTTACTTAAATAACAATAAGCACAGAATCAGACCACTATGTTCTGAAGCGAATATCCTGTCTGGTGCAAACATGTGGACGGTTCCAAGCTTAATATATAATGTACATTTTTCACAGTTGACCACTTGTAATTGGCCATGAGTAATGGCGCATCATCGTGGCATGCTCTGAGGAGTAATGGATCCAAACACAGAACACAACAGAAAGTGAAAAAAGCAAAAAAAAAACAAGTTTATTGAACCAAACACAATGAAAGCTGTGCATAATCGCCTCAGGAAATGTGGCACTACTACTACAGTGCATAAAATACAAATTTTACCTCATCGGGCATATGCCCCTCCAACCAAAGCCATACCTCATAAATACTTGCCAGTTTTACCCCTCCGCACGTGAGGTACTTTAGAGAGCCTGTATTACTAAAGATAAACAAAAGGACAATAAAAGATAAAGCATGCATGCTTATGAACTAGTTCGGTGCAATCAATGGCATTGAATCTACTTTGTGCTGGATCAATTATTGGTTCCCAGTAAGGATGCTCCAAAATGAAAAGTGCAAAGAGAAAAAATATTTTTTTTTGCTAAAGCCCAAATATAGAACACAAAGCAGAGCATAACTTTAATAAATTAGCACAAAATTTTCCCCTATTCACTAAAGTACAAATAAAATGTCAATATTACTTAAATATTAAAACAAAATATCTTTTTTTTTTGCACTTATAAGAAATACAGTATAAAAATATTACATAACTGACGGAACTGAATAAAAACAGGTATCTTCATTTTCTTCTTCAATATATTATACTGTCTTTAACTGAATGCTAAAACAATGCAACACATCTCAATGCAGATTTGTTTGCAGCTGTCAGACAACGTACTTGTGGTGTTTTATTTACTTTGTTTAAATGCATTACTTTTTATGACGTAGCGATTAGCCTAAACCTTCATAAAGGAAAGATATATACAGTACCAGTTTAAAAAAACACTACCTTCTTGCTTCATTGTATTTTTTCTCCACTAACCGTATAGATTGATTTTGTAGTTTTACAATTACAGACTGTAGAACATCTGCCTCGTTTTTTTTTTTTTATTCCCGTGTTGGTTCTCTGTTGGTCAAGACCATCACAGAACAATTTATTGTCAGTTCTGCAGTGACACTGATGCATTAAGGGAGTTTAAGTGCAGCAGTGCTGCTATAGTTTCATTTGAACATCTCCTTGGCAATACTGCAAAAACGATACATTTTTAGGACAAAAGGCATCACTGACCTTTTTAAAAGACATTGCACACAGAAGTGACTTTCCACACAGTTAATGCTTTGAATTAAATTTAGATCGGTTTGAATTTACACTGCTTTAAAAAATAAAGGGAACACTAAAATAACACCCTAGATCTCCATGAATTATTTTTTTTCAGTTGAAAATCTTTATTGAGTAGATAGTGGAATGCGTTGAGAGCAAAATAAAATAAAAATGATCAAAATGGAAATCAGAATTATTATTCCATGGAGGTCTGGATTTGGAATCATACTCAAAATGAAAGTGGGACATCAAATAGCGGGCTGATCCAACTTTAGTGGAAATTCCTCAAGACAACTTAAAATGAAGCTCAGTAGTGTGTATGACCTCCCTACAATGCCTGGGCATGCTCCTGATGAGGCAGTGGATGTTCTCTCCTCCAGCCCTCTCCATGTCTCCTGGTGTACCTTTTTGCCACAGCTTATATTGATGTGCCATCCTGAATAAGCTGCACTACCTGAGCAACTTCTGTGGGTTGTAGACACCGCCTCATGCTACCTCTATGGTGAGAAAACTGACAAAATACAAAAGTAACAAATACATCTGAACATCAGATGAGAACCAAGAAAAGGTCTGTGGTTACCACCTGCAGAAGCACTCCTTTATAGGGGTTGTCTTGCTCAATGCCTCTCATTTCTACCTGTTGTCTGTTGCATTTGCATAACAGCAAGTAAAATAGATTCACAATCAGTGTTGCTTACTAACTGACCAGGTTGATTTCACTGAATCGTGCTTGACTTGGTTACATTGTGCTGTTTAAGAGTTCCCTTTGGTTTTTTGAGCAGTGTATATGATGCGATCTGGCTTGGCAGCTACAGGGTGAAGAGGAGCTCCTCCAGTTTCCCCTGGTCATCGATCCTCATGCTCCGTCTGCTTGTGTCGTCCTTACTAATTTTACCCATTTGTAAAACAAAAGGTTTTAAGTAAGGCTGAAAATACTTTGCTTTATGATTACTCATGTGTGAAAAATCTGCAGTAATCCCAGTATTCATTATTCCAGCCCCTAATGCCAGGGTTATGTCCACGTCTTATTATCTCCTAGCCGATATTTGATTTCTGCACTGTATAATGAAGCTGTAGTAATCTAGCCTACTGTGCATTTGCTTAGTCGAGCATCACTCTGCCCTAAGACTTTGCAAATAGAATGCCAGTGAAGCCTGAGTTGCCAAAAAAATGGCTTTTGTCTCTCGACACAGGCTCAAATGCTGTTATGTCTTGTTTTTCACATTCAGCGCAAACTGGTAATAGCCTAATGCTATTAGCTCGCTTTATCCCTTTGTTGTCTTTGCGATTTCAATTGATTATTTTCAAGTCAGTCCACACTAAGTGTGGCTCATTAGCGTGGGCTCGAGATTTCCAACTGTTTCATAAGTGACACCTTGCCTGGGAAAGCAGCTTGTGTGTCAAAATTGAAAGCGGCTGAAGCACACAAAGAATCACCATCACAGAATGTGCAGCCCCAGAAAAGGCACAAGCAGAAGGGCATTTTATCCAACAAATTTAGAATGGAAAATTTAGCTGTTTGTTTTTCACTCTTGATTCTCTGCACACAGTTTCATTCTTTGTATGTTTTCAATTTTACTCGTTTAGATTCTCTGTGGTCCGCTTTTATAATGTAGAAGATCAATGTCTATTCTTGTGCAGGAATCATAGACAGTGTTGCTGAAAAGCAGCAAGACAAGTATGTGGACTAATAACCTGACAAGCCCAGAGGCAGACAGTGCAAATCTCCTAGAAAAGCACATCACTGATCTTAAACTTTCTCCAAGCTGAGAAGAGGAAAGAAATCTGCTTAATCAGGACTTTTTAAACTTTATCCTTCATTCCATAACCTGTGTTGCCATAGGCTTTTATTTACTTTTAGCCATACAGTTTTATCGTTTCTTTTAACATCATCAATTAATTTTGTTACTATGTTTTTCCTGTGGAGCTTGAAGTTAAACACCAACAAACTTGACCTCATAAGACATGTGCCCCCACAACTAAAGCCATACCTTTTGATACTCGCCAGTTTTACCACACCACACTTGAGGTAATTCAGAGCCCATATTCCTACCAAAGATACACAAAAGGACAATAAAAAACAAAACGTGTGCTAATGACTCAGCTCCCAGCACCCAATGACATTGTATACACACTCTGCTGGATCAATGATTGGTTTCCAATAAGGATGGGCCAAAATGATAAGTGCAGAGAAAAAAAATGTTTTGCTAAAGACCAAAGACTGACACATAGCACAGCATTACTTCAATAAACTAGCAAAAAAAAAGCTAGTTTAAAACCTGGAAAAGCACATCACTGATCTTAAACTTTCTCCAAGCTAAGAAGAGGAAAGAAATTAGGTTAAATAGGACTTTTTAACCTTTATTTTTCATTTCCTATAACCAGCCAATGAACATTTTCATTTTAGCCACAGCCTGTGCTGCCATAGACTTTTACTTACTTGTAGCCATACAGCTTTTAGCGTTTTTTTTATTTTTTTATTCTATTTGTTGGTTTGTTAATGTCAATAAATGTCATTATCGATTAATTTTGTTGATACATGTTTTTCATCTCACTCATGGAGCTTAAAGTCGAACGCCAACATAGAGGCAGATCCGAAATGTCAGGCTGTGTAGTGATTGCAATCAAGCCAACTTGGAACGACCTTTTAAAATGAAAGAATTGTTACCTTGACTGTAGTAAATGTTTTAAATGCCGAACAAAGCGAGAGATGAAGCAAGAGAAAATATTACACACTTATACCTGAAAGTGAAACATTTCAGCTTTTGTTTTCAGGTACCTGCTTGCAAATCATCCTCTGGCTGTACGAGCAAATGAATTCATATACTGGGATAGTTATGGAGCTGCCAGTTTGAAGTGCTGGCCTGACAGTAAAGTTTTGAGCTGGCTTTGAGACTGAGGATGAGTTAATGGTGCTGTCAAGCTTTTAGGGGCCTCGTGGGAAAGCCACACGATAAATATCGATGGCTAGCTGTGAAAAAGTTCTTCCCGACTTTGACTGCAGTAACAACTCAATTAACAGTGTGCAGTCTTGATTTGCGTGTTTGTCATTGAGTTGGAAGTGACAAGTGAACGAACACATAAACAAACACAAAAAACAGCCTCGCACACCAGCACAGAGGCTCATTTGCATTGCAATGGGCACAACATTCCAGTAGTGGAACACAATGCTACTGAGGGGAAGCTACTGACCCAAGAGCTCCCGCAGAGTTCTTGACACAGCTTTGCTTCTCACGGCATCTTCTCCTCCCCTCGTCCAATTATTGACAAATAGCCCGCAATACACACAAACACACACGTTAACAAATGCTTTGTCTTTTCTGTTTTAACAATCTGCATGGATAGGCAATAAAAAGTCCTGCTGCGGTAGGTGGCTTGCTAAAGCATATAAATGTTGCACACCTGAATGAGAACACTGGGAACAATGCAGTTAACACATATTGTGGTACTGCTTCATTTAGTAAACAGCTGGTGTTTATAAAACTGTATTTTTAAACCACTACTAATACTTTGCTAAAAATAAATAAAAACATAAATAAAAGTCATGGCATAGTATGGCTTACAGACCATATAATGGGCTCTTGCATCGTGTAATTAAGGGGTCCCATCTGGTCTGGGCAAACCTCCCTGACTCTAATTGTGTTGGTGCACATCATTGTACCTTTGGGTCAAAAAAAAATCCAACATTTAAAACCATTATCACTAGCTGTGAAAAATAAAGGTGTATGTTAGAGAGCAGATTAGGAGGATTGGAGGAGCTACAGGAGGTCTGTGCTGCAGGATTATGTCTCTGATGGCACTGTAGTTCTCTAAAGTCACATGTTTCAGATGTCTTTCACTCAACTGTGTTAGAAGTGGTCATAAGAAAAGAATTATGACCTAATCCTGCACTGGAGCACACCAGAGCTCGGGCGAATGGGCTTACCATGTTGTCAAAGCTGACAAAAATATGGGTTTGTTTTCATCCACTGGTTGTGATTTTTTTTTTTTGTAGTCATGTAATTGAAAAGTGCCTGGACTGCTATAGGTATAAATAATGGGAAATTGACGAAAGGTATGGTGTGGAAGAATTACAGCAGTGATGAGCAAATCAATCATCATTCTCCAGACGTCGTGCAGGAGATGAGATATTGTACCATCCCAAAACCCAAGAAGTCTAGACAACCCTTTTTCCCCCAAACAGACGGATCAATGTGTATTGATTACCCGCCTCAGGGAATGACACGGACTGGCTGCTTAGCTTGCTACTCATAATGGAAACAGGATCAGCTCTGATGTGTGAGTGTTTGAGTGTGCCACCCAGACTCAATTTGCTTTCACCTGATCTTCTCTGTCCCTTTTTTTTGCCAATTGGCATTAGAAAAGACGATAACAGTCCCCCATGTATAGCCTGTGTTCTGTAGTGCCGTTTCCGTTTGAAAGGAAAAAAGATACTACTTGAACAGTCTCTATTTAAATAGCCAATTGGTGATGTAGCAAATTAATTAAATATTTATTAAGCTTTCTTTAAAAGCTAAACACCTTACAACACTGGCCTATTTTGAAGCCTAGAAGCTGAATTATTCCAGTTAATGGTTCAGGCTTCTTATTCATCATATTGAATAAGTGGAAAGGTGGTAGTGGTACAGTTGGGAAGTTCTGGTACAGCAGGACTTGTTATCTGTTGCTACCCCTGGCTGACAGTCTCCTTCTCTTGCTCCTAATTGCCCCTGTGGGACTTATCAGGGGGCCAACGACATTCCACTGTTCGACGGAGCCAGCAGCAACGTCTACGATTAGTGTCTCCAGCTCATTCATGCACTCTTTCAGTACACACACTCTCACTTGCCACATCTCGCCAGCACTGTGCATCCTCCACAGGTGTCGTTAACTCCTGCACCCCCTCCTTTTCGTCTTTGAGTCCTTACCACAATCTTGCCTGCCTGTGCTTCTCCCGAGGGATGTGACAGGGACTGTCTTTGAGAAGAACTAAAAACACGTTTTGTTTTTTTTTTTAAGAAAGATGATGGCCCAAGGTCAGACTGTAAATGTTAAGTTGTCAGGAAACAACAGTTGGAGGTTGTCGCTTTCGTTAATTAGTCTGGAACTGTCCCAAATTGCACATATATGCACTGTCCTAGGTAATTACATTAAATACCATTCATTATAAAAAATTGCATTGTCTTAGATCTAAATTCTCCATGGCAGGCAATGTTGTACTCTCTCTCTGTTCGTGGACTGCAGTATATATTGTGTTGGTGCCCTTTACTCTGTGGTCTAATGGTCAGGAACCCAAATAGTAGCACCACAGAGCAGAGTATTAGTGCACTGCTGCACTAATACTCTCTCACCACATCAGTGTCACAGCAAAACTGACAATAAACAATACACCACCCAAATCACACCTGTTCTGTGATGGCCCGACCAATAGAAAACAAAGAACCAACATGGGACTAACAGAAAACAAATGTACAGGGTGGGCAACGGATATCAGTGATTGCTGATATCACCTAAACGTTCGGGGCATTGTAATATATGGTAAAGGGAGAACATTTGAGGCCGGGCGACACCCATGGCGGCCATCTGTAAAGCCGACATTTTGGATTTAACTTGGGGGTCATATGACACATCAAACACATAGAAAATTGCACAAGAATAACATTGGTGTAATGGTCATTTCTTATGTAGCTTAATTCGTTATCGAGTTATTGACATGTTTGTGACATGCAGCAACGACAGAAACCCACTAAAGGATGTGCTCAAAGTGCGGCCCATTGTGTTAAATTGTCAACGCGATTTTCTTCTTCCACTCTTGACACACTGAGAGCAATACTGCAGAACAAATTCTACCATAGGTCTCCTATATCTGATGTTTTAGGTGCCCCACATCCTGGATCTTCACGGAGTACACCCTAGCCTTAGTCAAAAGAGGGAGACAATTACAGTCTGTAATTGTACAACTAAAAAGTCTATCTATATGTTAAGTGGAGAAAAAAAGACAATGGAGCAAGATGATGTGTCCAAATGTTTGACTGGTGCTGTGTATATTTACACTGCTCAAAAAAATAAAGGGAACACAAAAATAACACATCCTAGATCTCAATGAATCAAATATTTCAGTTGAAA
>JAOUQT010069327.1:0-10318 GCA_025769995.1 Xyliphius kryptos
GGGGTGGATTGTGTGTACAGGGTAGACTGTGTCTGGGAAGTAATAAAAGCGCGAGATTAAGGGGGATCCAGGAATCCCTTTGGGAGGGTTGATTGGTTCCAGAGAATTGGCCCGGAGGTCTGTGTGTGAGCTCGGAGGTTCAAATTACTGACCGCTTTCTGCCCGGGTGCGAATATCTGTTGATTTAAAACTATAAGTAGTATTTTTGAAAGGGTTTGGGTGAATATAGTGGACCGGGTTGAACATTGCTAACATTTTTGTGGGTTTTTGACTGTTCTGTCTTTTTTTTTTTTTGTTTGCGGAGTATCACTGCTGTTTTGTTATTGCTGTCTCATAGCTTGGTCCTGGCCATTGTTATTTTTAAAAATTCCAAAGGCGGCTCAGAAATGTTCATACTTCCATGCTGGTTAGTGTGTGAGTCTAGTAGAGCGTAAAAAATAGTAATGCACCAATACACTTAATCTACTAAGGTACTATACCTATACCTGGTGATCCGGTATCAACCGATACAGAGTACCGATACTAATATCAATACCAATACAGCAGATATCAATAAATCCCGATTATTTATAGTATTTAACACTTATTTACTTTAATATATATTGCCAAAAGTATTTGCTCACCCATCCAAATGATGGGAATCAGGTGTTCCAATCACTTCCATGGACACAGGTGTATAAAGTCAAGCACCTAGGCATGCAGACTGTCTTTTACAAACATTTGTGAAAGAATGGGTTGCTCTGTCATAGGATGCCAAGTCTGCCACAAATCCAGTTGTAAAAATTTCCTCCTCGCTCCTAAATATTCCACAGTCAACTGTCCGCTGTATTATAATAAAATGGAAGTCTTTGGGAACGACAGCACCTCAGCCACCAAGTAATGGAGCGAGGGTTAGCGGATGCTGAATGGAATAGCGTGAAGAGATCACCAACTTTCTGCAGATTTAATCACTACAGATCTTCAAACCTCATGTGCCCTTCAGATTAGCTCAGCGCAGAGAGCTTCATGGAATGGGTTTCCATGCTTAAGCAGATACGTATGTGAGTCAAGGCAGGTGAGCGAATACTTTTGGCAATATAGTGTATTTTATTGTGATAAAGGGCAGTTGATTTAACTGAATAGATTTAGAGCCATGAAAAATTATAAATATGTTAAATTCCGTGACAAACAGCCAGGAAGGTGGTAGTCTAATTTGTAATTTAAAAAATTTGGCTAGATTTACTGTTCTGTACAGAGCAATAAACACAATTCTGTTCAGTTCAGTACTTTATTTCTATAGCGTGTGTTTCCACTGGAACATCTGCAGCTTTACACTAATCATATATACTGAATATAAATATGAGATTTAATAAGATCAACTTTACCCATGAACAAACTGGGTGGTGACAGTGGGCAAGGATAAACACCCTGAGATAAGAGGAAGAAACCCTGAAAGTAATCCTGAAAGGAGGGGGAACTTGGGTCATTATGGGGTAATAAAAGCTAAAGGTACTAAGCCATGGTGTATCTTTTTATATTGGCATTATTGCTGCTCATCAATAGAGAAACGATGCCACTCTGGATGCATCCAAGCTTCATGTAATAGTAATAGTAGTGCATGTGCGTCTGAAACTGCGTCAAAGAATCGACCCGATACCGATGCTCTAACTTGTGCGGACAGAACGGAGAATTGATTTTTATTCATATTTATCATTTATTTATTTATTTTACTCTTGCTCAACAACAATAAGTACGTGGGCAGTGACCGTAATATCGCTTAAAGCGCATTTCGCAAGCTCACGATTGGTCTGTATCACAGTCGCTGATGGCTCAGTAATTGTCGCCAGCTGTTTTTCTTTCACTATTATCTTCCCTTTCACTTTACATCGGCATCCAATTGTTGCGCGTGTAGGAAGTGTTTATAAAATAATGTACAGATATTAAAATACATATGGTGCCCCCTACTTCACCCATTTTCACCAATCGTGGAGGGTCCTGGAACGCAACACCCGCCATAAGTGAGGGAACATTGTATTGTATAAATACTGTATAAATGAAATGGATGTGTTTAATGGAGTTTGTTCTATAGATTTGGCAGGAAATGTTTTTGTTTATTTAGCCTGTGAGCTTGTATGTGTTAGTGGTGTACATATTTGTCTTTTCTGCGCATTGTCGCCAAATGCCCTCCCCATTTTTTGTTTGGTTCCTGATATAACCCCGTCATGTTTGATGAACAGTTTTAATATCACTACTGATCTAATTTGTATTGTAGTCCTAGTTGATGCGTTTTCAATATTTTTAACATAATAAAGTCCTGACAAACATCCTGAATATTTAACATTTCCAATAAATTGAATAGCGGCATTTATTTGTTTATTTTATTGTAGCATTATTTCAGGATTGGTGGCTATTACAGAACAGAAACCAGAGCACCCGATGGAAGCCCATGTGAACACGAGAACATTCAAATTCCACACAGACATTACCCGGGTTGTTCCACCTGTGTGCTAGACGAATTTCAGAGATAAACCGATAATGAATAACCCAATATTTTAAATTAATTTTATTGTTAAAGAATTAAACCTGTCCACACTTGGTATGATCTTTCTTAAATGCATTTATTGTGCATATTTCGCTATTGCTAATGTAAATTGGCAATGTTGTATAATGTACAAGAATCTGGCAAGAAAAAGAGTATGCTAGTGTGTTGCTTCTAAAAATCCACTGTTCATCTGGAAAATGTATTAAAAAAAATTATATGCTGCAAATTTTCTTCCAAATATCAATAAAAAGAAGTAGAAAGTAAAGTGCATACATTAGCTAATAACCTACAAAACAATGGCGTCAAAGCTATCACAATATTGATTTGCAGAAAACAAGCAAAAATGTTTTCCCGTCATCATCGTCATCATCATCATCATCATCATCTAGATACATGGTTATAAAAATGCTTTAGCAAAAAAAAAAAAAAAAAAGACAACATGCAACTAAACAGAAATAATGAAATCTGTGGTCATTTCAGTGCACACAAAGGCACCGAGCATATGCAGGTAGTGCAGAGGCAGTTCAGATACAGATCACGTCCTCACCTGAATGAAACACTTTGGTTTAGAAATGTTTTGCCAAGCGGTACTGCTTGTTTCATATATAATATGTTCTACCATAATACACACTACTTATTTTCCTTTGTACAATGCATTCCAGCTCTAGTATCTACAATAAATATGATCGTCTTGCAATGTAAAGCGTGTTTTTCTTCTCACCCTGTATGTTAGAAAACTTCTATTCCAGTTATATGTTTCATTACAGTCAGACAATGTGATGTCAAATAGCAAATGTAAGCGAAGGAATGGTTGTTCATATTAGACAATTGTACTTACAATAACACCAATGACCAATGATTTTAGAGCTTATTAATATATGAAACATGACAATAATAATGGAAAACAAACTGCACTTGAGTAATAATTTAAAGAGATACATGAGCGCACAAGTAATTTAAGGGCGGGCATACACTTGGTCCATCCGTTATCGAATGTTGTTTTGGGTAGTAAACTGAATGATCACTGGATTAATAACCCCCTGGTTAATAACTGGCTGGTCCACCACTCCGAGATGTTGTAGAGCAGACTCCGTAAGGTGGTGCACATCTACTATATGTCTGCTGATGGTTCATACATGCTTGGTACAACTGTGATACTGTGGTATGAGAACCTCTGCACACAAGTGCTGCTGAAACACTAGCATCGCACCTCCATGTTTGCAAGTCGGTCAAGTCACCAGTGTTTACACATACCTAGATGGTGTAATGTCTGTGTGAACAGATCAACACCTTCATTTAATTCAATTCAATTTATTAATAATATATGAGAGCTGATTTTAGAGAGGTGGAGGTATGATCTGGAAAGGAGGGGAATGAAGGTCAACACTTGTAAGACAGAATACATGTGTGTGAATGAGAGGGAGGAGGGTAGAACTGTCAGGCTACAGGGATAAATTGTCACAAAGGTGCAGGTTCAGGTACTTGGAATCAACTGTTCAGGGAAATGAGGAGTATGGAAAAGAAGTGAAGAACAATACAGGCAGGATGGAGTGGATGGAGGAAAGTGTCTGGTTCAGACTGGGGATGACGGCATTGTCATGGGAAGAGGGGAGTTTTGTCTCCTCTGCCACAGCCAGATTTCACCTGCCACTAAGTGTGAGTTGTCTAACCTCAGATCCTCACCAGTACTGGCAATGGACGTAAAACAAGATGGTATTTTTATTCTTGGTGACTCGATAGTGAGATACTTGGTAGTCTTAAGCTCTAGGAATAACGCTACTGTGTCTTGTCTTCCAGGTGCATGTGTTATGGATATTATTTAAAGGGTTCCCACTAGCAATTTGGCAGCAACATCTCCAACTGCTGTTGCAAGGCCCTGTTAGAGTGATGCAGCATAGAAGATGGATACCAAGGATTATCGCCTCTGTCCCCCTGCCCACCTAAAGAAGAGTATCCAAGGCGTATAGCAGGCTCCTCAGACTCCGCTACTGGCTTTGGATCAGCGTTGTCTGCATGGACTATGTTGACAACAGTAAGTGCTTTTGGGAGCCTCCTACCCTCTACCGGTGGGATTAGCTTGTTTTTTTTTATGCAGTGTACTGGAGAAGATAGGAATAGTAGATAATATGGTAGTGGTTTAAGGTGTTGTGTGGAATGGTGGATGGAGTTGATGTAAACAGCTGTATTAGTAAGAATTTGGTGGGGATTACGCAGGGGTGTCCACTATTCCCTCTTCTGTTTGTGCTTTAAATGGAACCACTGGCTAAGATTATGAGGAGGGTGTAGGGGTTCCAGTACCAGGGCAAAGGAATTAAGGGTTAAAGTATTCATTCATGCAGATGGCATTGCTCATAGAAAGGGCTCTAGAGTTGGTGGAGTATTTTGGTACTAAATCTGGGTAAGGTTGTATAGGGGAAGTCGAAAGGTGCGGGGACTGATAAATGTTTTTGGAATTAAGTTTGAGAACCAAGGTTAAGTTTAAACTGGAGGAGAATTTAGGGAAATAAAATGTTAGATATCTGGAGAAATCTGTGGCTTTCTTTTGATAATATTTTATTACACCTTTTATAACTGATTTCTTTATTATGTTTAGTATATTTTGTCATTTTCATCATGGGAACACTTCAACTATGAGGGAGAAATCCGGATTATCACATTTTTGAATTTTAAAGAATTCATTTGTAAATTATGTTGGAAACTAAGTATTTGCTCAATAGCAAAAGTTCAACTTGATGCATTGTAACATAACCTTTGTTGGCAGTGACAGAGGTCAAACGTTTCCTGTAAGTCTTCAGTAGGTTTCTTCACACTGTTTTTGTTTTTCTTATAAATTCCTTCTTGCAGATCTCCTCTAGAGCAGTGATGTTTTAGGGCTGTCGCTAGGGCACCACAGACTTTCAACTCCCTCCTCAAATTTTTTATGTGGTAGAGGTTTAAATACTCCCAATGGCTTCTCTGAACTCGATGTCCGTGTTAAAATCTTTCTCTGTTTCTATTGGTACTCCTCCTTTGTAGCCTGTATATGAACTTGCCCTTATTCTTCTCTACTGCCCTGCCTTTATTGTAAAACTTGGTATTAAATGCCTCAGTAGAGAGGAAAGATCACCAAGCAGAGCTATGGTTTTAGAGAGTAGGATGCTAAAGCTGAGGATCATTTTAATAGCCCTCTCATGATCTCCAACCGAAACTGTCTGCAGGGGTGCAGTTCCATAATTCATGGTAGTGGTTGTGTTAGTTGTACAGTAGGTACATGTTCTGGTGTCATTGAGGTCCATCAGGTGCATTTTATGGGTGGTGATGTGTTCTGTGTAATATGTGGTATTGAATTATATGTATGTTAGAGTTGGTTGATTGTGTGTGAATATTGTTACAAATTAATTTCCATTTTGAATCTGAAGATCTGAATTCCATTTGTCTATTGGTAGTGAAATTGAGTTATGATGCAAGAAGATTTTATGGATTTGAGAAAGTATTTTATTGGGTTTGAGTGAATTTATTTTCAGAAATAAAGAACGGGTCGGTTTGGGAAAATTTTGGAAATTGTGGATATGCATCCAAGTCAATATTTGTGAGCGGCAGAATCTCAGATTTAGTCCAGTTAATGGAGAAACCTTGCCAAAACTGTTGATAATAATGAAGACTGATGGTAGGGAGGTGGAGGGAGCTATTGAATATAGTAAAATGTCTTCTGCATATAAAATAATTTCATGGAAATATGAGTTTATTTGAATATTGGAGATGAGTAGAGTGGTTCAATGAAAAGTGCAGAGGAGTGCTGATAATGGACATCCTTGTCTGGTACTTCTATACAGGGTAAAGTTTTAGGGTTGACCGTTGGTGATTACAGATGCTAAATGAGGTGGGAGCCAAAGCAAGAGTGACTGAGGGTAGTGACAAGAAAAGGCCACCCTACCCTGTCAAGCACTTTTTCTGCATCTAAGGTTAATGCTATGCCTGGGTATTGGATCTTGGTGGATCTTTTTGTTTGTATATAGTTCTATTAAATTAAATGACCATCTCCATGTTGACTGAGGAGCATCTTCCTTTAATGAGTCAGGACTGTTCTGGTTGTATAAGTGAAGAGCTTGCAGATTCTAATCTTATTTCTAAGGCCTTGCTTATTTTGGTGACTGTGTTTTATTTTAAAATATTTGACGGTAGCTAGAACATTGTGTAGGTTTGGTTTAAGGATTAGTGTGACCAAGGCTGTGTTCATGTGGTGGAAAATATTGGAATTGTATAGGGTTTCTGGGAATCATGTTAAAAAGTACGGGAGAAATAAGGGGATAAAACTGTTGAAAAAATTCTGCAAGTAAACTATCTAAACCTGGGTACATTGGTTAGGCTTATGTCGTAATGTTTTTTTTCTAGTTAATTTATTGAAAGTGGTCTGTCCAGATAACATGCTTGGTCGGTGGATAATTTCTGGAGGGAGACGCTCCTCAGAAAGGTGTCAGCTTCAGTAATTGTAGTGGTATGGTCTGGTGTGTATAAATTAATAGTAATTTCTAAAGGTTTCATTTATTGCTATATGGTCCAGTCTTACATTTCCAAGGAAATTTTCTACTGTGATACATTTTTCAGTTTATTTCAGGTGATTTGCTAATAACTTGGTGGGTTTGTTGGTAAATGCAGCTGAGTTCATATTTGGCTTGAAGTAATTATTATTTTTTTTATTTTATATTGTTTGTAGGAAGCGTTTGAGAGGCCAGGGTTTCCAGTCTCCACCTCTTGCTCTATAAAATATTCTCTTGCAGTTTCTTCTTATTTTCTTTTTTGTGGAGTATGATATTCAATATTTCATGAAAAAGAGAGTGGAAGAATGTAGGAGAATCTGTTTGGATGATAGATACTAGCTGCTGTTATTTTTGTGAATATACCTATTTATGATAATAAATCGTCAGTCTCGGTCTGTAATGGTACTGCTATGAATGTATAGAGTGGGTTTGCTAAAAACAATAGAGATGCCACTTTTTGTGGCTGTTTGAATGATAAATCTGGGTAATTTCTGAGATGGGTTTCTTGTATTGAATGAGTTCAGTTTATGTAGATGATGTTGATTCTTTTGGCAGTGAGGTAGTTGCTCTAGGATTAAAAATGTAATGCATTTCTAGAGCCAGTGTGATGAGGGATTTAGGTGAGCGGGGAGCGCACCTTAGCTGGTACATCCAAAAGCTGTACTTTAGTAAGTGAATTTTCTAATAAAAAAAATAAATTCTTCAGTTCAATATCTGATGCATCCCTTACCCAGTGACCATATATTAAGCTAAGATGGAATATTTTAGAATCGTTTATATCATCGACCACGTTAGTAAAATAATTTTATAGTTTATCATTAAAACTATGAAGTTATTTAGAAAATATCAGAATAAAATTAATAGTCATCATTTCTGTATATTTCTGATGCACTTGGGCCTGAGTTGGTCTTTTTGCTAGTTAGCTTAGCTACAGTAGTAAATAGGAATTTAGGATTGTTTTCATTTTCTTCTGTTAAATTGGAGTTGATATAGCATCACTAAGAGCTTTTCTCTAGTTTAGTATAATTCTCATATTTTATATATAGTTTTTGTAATATATTCCATAGTATAGTTTATACTTCCATGAGCTCAAAAATAAGTCCGTAGAAAGAGTAGGACTGAATATTTTTTCCTTGATTTAAACAAGTGTTAATTTAAAATGTAAATGAAGCCATCAATGTGTGTGTACTGATCATGTAACTATGATAAATAAAAACGGAATGCAATCATTTACAAATATTAAAAACATATTCACAATAGAACATGGACAACAAATCAAATGTCGAAAGTGAAACATCAAATATTGGCTTATTAGGACTTTCGTGACCGCAACACATCTCAAAAAAGGTTGGGACGGGACAATAAGAGGCTGGAAAAGTTAAAGGTACAAAAAAGGAACAGCTGAAGGACCAATTGGCAATAGGTCATTAACATGACTGGGTATAAAAAGAGCATCTTGGAGTGGCAGCGACTCTTGGAAGTAAAGATGGGAAGAGGATCACCTCTTGAAAAGAGTTTGAGCATATCATCAAAAGAATCTGGAATAATGTTTGCGTATGGGTCAATGGTGGAAAACCATACTGGGTGCCTGTGATCTTTGGCCTTTAGGTGTCATTGCATCTCATACAGGCATGCTTCTTTATTGGAAATCACAAAACGGCTTCTCTGAACACAATTCATAGTGCCATCCGCCAGTGCCAGCTTAAACTCTATAGTTCAAAGAAGCCATATCAAAACAATTTCCAGAAGCGCAGACATCTCTGGGCCAAGGCTCATTGAAAATGCACTGTGGCAAACTGTTCTGTGGTAAGACGAATCAAAATGAGAAGTTCTTTATGGAAATCAGGGACGGTGTGTCATTCGGACTAAAGAGAAGAAGGACGACCCAAATTGTTATCTTTGATGATCTACAGTGCATATGATATGTTCAAACATTTTTTCACTGTAAACTCCTTTCTGACATCGCTTCACTATTTGTCGGCGCAGAATTTGGGGAATGGTGGTCCTTTTCCCATCTTTTCTTCTGAAAGCTGCTGCCATTCCAAGATGCTCTTTATAACCAGTCATGTTAATGACCTATTGGCAATTAACCTAATGAGTTGCAATTGTTTGTACCTTGAACTTTTCCAGCCTCTTATTGCCCCCGCCCAACTTTTTTGAGATGTGTTGCTGTCATAAAATTTCAATATGTCTTACTTTCAGCATTTGATATGTATGTTTTATTAAGAATGCAATATAAACTTTTGAGATTGTAAATTATTGCTTTCAGTTTGTACTTTGTCCCAACTTTATTGGAATCGGGTTTGTACGACAAAAAGACTTAAGACGGTTGAGCAACTAGAATCTTATGTTAGACAAGAATGGGTTAACATTCCTCTGCGTCATCTTGAGCAACTTATCTCCTCGGTACCCAGACGTTTACAGACTGTTGTAAAGAGAAATGGGGACATCTCAGGTAAACATTACCTTGTCCCAAATTTTTTGAGATGTCACAATTTGTTGTTGTCACAATTTAAAATCATCAGATTTTTCTTCTTAAATTATACATTTAACCAATACCCATTTTGCTTTAATATGAACCTGCAGAAGTGCCTGTGTCACTAGAATTTGAGTGGTCATCTGTTCTATAACCATGATTCATAAATTGTTGAATATCCTGAAAATAGCAAGAAAATTTAATGTCTGTATGTAATTGTCTCTAATTGTAAAGCGACCTGTTAAATGTTGTGTGTTGTTGTTTTTACCATAAAAAGAGAGACTAAAGAAACGGGGAATCAGTATGTTCTAGATCTAGTGACGGACAAACCAGGAACAGTTCAGCAATCTTTGGAAGGCATCAGCTCTTAGACAATACTGTTATACTGCTTGATTATTATTTATTAGTACAAACAAAATGATGTGTAATTGCATCTACTGGTGAATATGAGGAATCGGTGGATTTTGCAGGAAGAGGATGAGTATGTACCAGGATGCATGATTATTTGATGCAGGTTTAATCTCTATTAAAAAAAAACAGTGACTGATGTTAAATCTAAAAGAGCCTGTACAAAACTTTATATATTTTGCTCTTGTTAGTTTAATTAATAAATGTTGGATTAATAAATAAGTAATAAGACACACAAAATAACTATATTACAGTAATAGAAAACCTCTTTCTTGCCTCTATGTTGCTCTAGCACCCAAATGTAACTACGCAGTCAAATTCCAAAGGCCTTTTCACACCAGCATGCAATGGACCAGGTTTCTATATGCACAGATGCCTCTGACTTATGGAACGAGA
>JAOUQT010069336.1:0-10318 GCA_025769995.1 Xyliphius kryptos
AAATTTAAGAATGTTCTTAAGTATGAAGTTACGAAGTACTTAGCGTTACGAACGTTTTGGGAAACGCACCCCTGTTCAATAATTATTTTCTGATAATAGCGATGTTTTAATTTACTTAAAATATCTTTTAACTTGTTTGTATTGGGTTTTTTTGATGGGATCAGACTGACCCCAAACAAAATGCCTGTTACTGTTCTTGATAACAGTAATTGTTTTTCATTCAGAATGTTTTAGATTTTTAAAATATGTACTTAAAATACTGAACTTAAAATAAATAATAAATAAACATAAAATACAAAGTGCCAAAAACATTAAACTTATTAAAATTATAATCATTTTTGAGGCTTAAATTTCTGGAGTCAAATTGACCCCAAGAATAAAATATGTTAGTAAATTTAAAGGTAACAGAGAGTTAATGTCAAAAATATAATAATTTCCCAAAACAATGACGTAGAGACCCACTTGCTTTCTGAATGGATCTAGATATTAATAACATGATTTGTAACCTTCAATGTGTTATTATCATTTCATTTTAAATTAATACCACCAGTGTGGGGGCAGACCCAGGAAAGAAAATCTAATATTTTCAATATTATTATCAATTTAATTCCTAATCTAAAAATTGGGGTTTTATGTTGCAGAGGACTCTACACAATGGGTAATAGTGCTGTAATTTAGGGGAACTGTTTTCTTGTAGGCACATTTTGCTGTATAAACTGTGTTAAACTAGTGTGTTGTAATAGTTAAAGTTTAGGTAGACCTCATGAAATGAATGGAAGTCTATAGTAAGTAACAATTACTCATAAAAACATCTCTCTCTTTCTCTTTGTCTCTCTGCGTGAGTGAGTGTGCAAGTGTGCTATGGCTTAAAGTCTAAACCTGTACTAATTTCTGATATGTATCAGAACACGTAATAGGTCAAAGAGCCACAACAATGAACAAACCGATTAAAACTTGATACAAGTTTTACAAGATTTCACTTGTTTTACATCAGTTTTTACTTATGAGCTTCTATTCTTATCATGTTGTCTATAAATTACTTCTTTTAAATAATTTATATCATAACCACAACAAACATTTTACAAAATGAGTAATAAAGTCACACTCGCTTACCGCTGTTGATCCAGAGGAAGAAGCCAAAAACACTTTGATAACCATTGTGAATTTATTTAAGGCTGGTTAAGCTGTTAAGAGTTACCCCACAACCCACTTAACTCGAGTGCACTAAAGGCACTAACTGCAATGTCTATTTATGACCAGAAAATCTTGACTGACAAGTTCAGCTGTCTGTTGCTGTTAGGTTATCAGCTTACACATAGACTGAATAGCCAAAAGTATATGTCCTGTGTTAATGGATTATTATATTTAAAAAAGACGAACAAAGCAGAGTTGTGTAAATTCATTTCATATAAGCAGTTACAATTTTATGGAAATGTGAGCATAATTACTTCGGTAATTTTTTATTTGTACATGATTTAAATAAATTATAGTAGGCAAAAGTCATCTTAAACACTTAACTACATACATAACATTAAATGAATGAACTAATTAAGCTAAACCCTACACTTCCACTGGAGAAGGCATTTCAAGATCAACTTCGATATATTTAGATATATAGCACTGCAGGAGGAGCACAGGATTTTCAAACAAAAAGCCCATAGTTTATCACCAGTAAGGTTCAACTTAACATTTGTCATTTATACTGCAGATTAGATCAGCGATATCATTGTCAACGTTTATAGACACAGAACAACATGTTTTTCAGGACCCTAGTATAACAATAAGTGCAAAATCATATAGTGCAGACAAGAAAAAGAGTGATATTACAATGAGCAGATAAAAATACTGTTATGTTAGAGTGTATGAGATTTTACTAATTACATTAATGTAAACAGTTTTACAGGAGTGTTGGATACTTCATTTGTTCCTGTTTTGAGTTAAAAACAGAAGGACTACACATATCTACGTACATACAAATGCACACTCACCACAACTCACATCTCAGTTAGTCTATCTGGATGGACTTTTCAGATAGACTAATGGTCACCTCCATAGCTGCCAAGGACTTCGCTGCCTAATGTGGCAAACTATAAAGTCCATGAAAAAAGTGCCTCTGGAACTGCTGCATGGACATTTAGATGAATATAAATATAAAGTCTGTTTATTTGGTGGACACCAAAGTGTGGTTAAATGTATCTTGTATACATACATATACACTTAACGGACACTTAATTAGGCACACTTGCTAGAAAAGATTGAGACCCCCTGTTTTCTTCAGAACCGCCATAATTTTTCTTGTCAACCTTTAAGCATGGTTAAAACATTCATCAGAGGTTTTGCTCCATTTCGCCATGATATCATTAAGTATTCAAATGTATGCAAGGGTTTTTATTTGCTATTCCAACCATATACAGTGGTGTACAGTATATACCTGTATATACACAATGAAACTAAACCATGTTTCTCCAGGTGCTACATAACACAGTAAACTACACAACCCAACATAAAGTGTATGTTTGCAGTAGCATGTGCAATATAAACTTACGATGCATACAAAAGACAATTAACAATATACAGGGCAATACACATTAAGATCCGGGAGGGAACAATGCAAAGAAGTCCAAGATGGCGCTTTGTACGGCAGCCTCATTAAAGTGCTTTCTAGTAATATCTTGCATTTTGCTTATTTTTTTGTCATTACTCGTACTCAAACCCAATAACATAAATGAGAGATGATCTGCTTTCCATCCGGCTATCAGTCTCAGACAGTCTTTCTCCAGTTTTTACAAACCCGGAAAGTTTTATTAAGATATTAGTTGAAGGTGCAGTGGCCATTTGCAGGACATGGAGGTGACACAGAAGAGAATACTTACCGGCACACTCGTAAAGCTGTGACAGCAGGGTTTTTGAATTGCGCTCCCATCTATTCTTATTCCTACATACAGTCAAAAAATAAAATGTGAAGAAAGGGACCAGGGAAGCAAAACTAGAAATGTAGGACAGTGTTGACTGCACTGATTGGAGTGTTTTTGAAGCTGCCACTGATTATCTAGACGATTTGACTGACACAGTGACCTACATGAGTTTCTGTGAAGATGTGTGTGTTCCAACAAAGACGGAACAATAAGTAACAATAAGCCATGGTTTACTGCAATGTTAAAACAGCTTCATCAGGCCAAAGAAGATGCATACAGTACAGTATGGACAATGACCTGTACGAGTAGGCCAGAAACACACTGACTAAAGAGATCAGAAGGGCAAAAAAAACTTACACTGAGAAACTTAAAAAATGGTTTTCAGCCACTGACCCTGCATCAGTGTGGAAAGGCTTACAGAACATCACTAACTACAGGAGACCACCTACTCCAACTGATACAAACAAAGCCCTGGCTGACGATCTAAATACTTTTTTCTGCAGGTTTAAAAGGAACCAGTTCACACCTCTTAAACTGGACATCCTCTCCTCCAAACTCTACCAACTCACTGTATCTCCTGCCATCTGTTGGTGGATCACCAGCTTCCTGACAGACAGAATACAGCAGGTGAGGATGGGAGAAAACACTTCAGATATACAAACAATCAGTACAGGAGCACCAGAAGTATGTGTCTTGTTTCCACTGCTCTTCTCCCTGTACACCAAGGACTGTACATCGCATGACCCAACTGTGAAATTCCTTAAGTTTGCAGATGATACAACTGTCATAACAGTGGACTTCTGAAAACACCCATGACCACTTCACCCCTGACCATCATCAACCGCACTGTGACGTCCTTGGAGATCTTCAAGTTCCTGGGAGTCACCATCTCTTAGGACCTGAATTGGCAGCGTAACATCAGGTTAACATCCTCAATAAGGTCCAACAGAGAATGCATTTCCTAGGTCAGCTAAGGACGCATGGTCTGTATCAGAACTTATAAAGCAGTCCTACTCTGCGATTATTGAACCTGTCTTTTGCACTTCTGTAAATGTCAGGTTTAAACTGCACCTAAACAAGACAGGAGCAGATTGCAGAGAACAATTAGAACTGCTGAAAGGATCATTGGTGCTCCTCTGTCCACCCTGCAGGATTTGTACACTTTTAAAAACAGAAAACGGGTAGAGAAAATCATCACAGAACCCTCATAACCAGAACACAATTAAATTAATCTCCTTCCCTCCAAAAGATGATACAGATCATTGTATACAAAACCCACAAGACACACTAACAGTTTCTTTCCTCATGCAATAACACTCATAAATAACTGAGAACACTGCATATAAGAGATCTGTACTAACAAGTGTCATTGCCTATGTTGCACTTTATTGATTTGCCCAATGCACAATTCATCTTAATTACATATTACATATTTATATACAGCGGGTAAAATAAGTGTTGAACACATCACCATTTTTCTCAGTAAATATATTTCTAGAGGTGCAATTGACATGAAATTTTCACCAGATGTCGGTAACAGCCCAAGTAATCCATACATACAAATAAATCAAACCATAGATGCCCAGAAATTAAATTATGTGTAATTATGTGGAATGGCACAGGGAAAAAGTATTGGGTGCAAAAATGGAATTGGGTGCAAAAAAGGGAGGTGCAAAAAAGGCATGGAAAGCCAAGACACCAGCTAAACTCTCAGTAATTAGAAAGCAATCCTGCCCCTTGTCAGTGCAAATTAATATCAGCTTGTTCAGTCCCAAATGATGGCCTGGTATCACACAAGAAACATCTCATGATGGGTAAAAGTAAAAAGCTCGCTCAAGACCTTCGCAATCTTATCGTTGCAAACCATAATGATGCCATTGGTTACTTCTGAATGTTCCAGTGAGCACTGTTGGGGCCATAATCTGCAAGTGGAAAGAACATCATTTCACCCTAAACCGACCACGACCAGATGCTCCTCGCAAGATTTCTGACAGAGGAGTGAAAATAATTATTAAAAGAGTTGTCCAGGGGCCAAGGACCACTTGTGGAGATCTTTGGAAAGACCTGAAATTAGCAGGTACAACTGTTTCATGGCCTGTATGCACACTCACCATGCAAGACTCCATTGTTGAAGAAAAAGCATGTTAAAGCTTGTTTAAAGTTGCACAACATTTAGACAAGCCTCTGAAATACTGTGAGAATATAGTCTGGCCAGATGAGACCAAAATTGAACTCTTTGGATGTCATAATACACATTATGTTTGGAGGTCAAATGGCACTGCACATCACCCCAAAAACACCATACCAACAGTGAAGTTTGGAGGTGGGAACATCATGGCGTGGGGCTGTTTTTTAGCACATGGTACTGGCAAACTTTAAATAATTGAAGGAATAATGAATGGAAAAATGTACACAGATATTCTTGATAAAACACACAGCCAAGGAAACTCTCAATTTGTTTTGGAAAAAGAAAATAAAGCTGCTAGAATGGCCCAGTCAATCATCTGACTTGAATCCAACAGAAAATCTATGGAAAGAACTAAAGATTAGAGTTCATAGAAGAGGCCCACAAAACCTTCAAGATTTGAAGACTGTTTGAGTGGAAGAATGGGCCAAAATCACACCTGAGCAATGCATGCGACTAGTTTCTCCATACAGGAGGCGTCGTGAAGCTGTCATTGCCAACAAAGGCTTTTGTACAAAGTGTTAAATTTCAGTAAGCGTGTTCAATATTTTTCCCTGTGCCATTCCACATAATTTAATTTATGAACATCCATGGTTTGATTTTTTTGTATGTATTGATCACTTGGGTTGTTACCCACATCTGGTGGATATTCCATGTCAATAGCACCTCTAGAAATATAATTACTGAAAAAAATGGTGGTTCAATAGGCAGAAGTGCGGTGGTGCTGGTGGCGAAGGCGAAGCCTTCGGTAATGAACTTAGATTATGGATAATTATAGCACCTGACGTGCCTCCAGTGGTAAGCTTGTGTGGCCTTTATAATCAGTAACAGCACATGCCATAAAGAGCTAGACCACGAGTTGCAGAAAGCAAAAGCACAGCAGATACCTCAGTCAACATCAGCCAGCTGTGTATTTTAAGTGTATGTTCGAAGAACATGTGAATAACGCCAATCCTGAGATTGTGAACTCCTGGTTCCTGAACAAATACATTTATATCTTTTTTTTTAATGCTTTTTCTTATTTTTATTTTTTCTCTGGTGGGTGTTTTGAGCTGCCAGAGTTTGGTGTTTGCTAATCCAGGGAATACCCTGCACCCCTGACAGATGACAATGATTATTATACTTTATTATACTATTTACTTTTCATTTAATAATTTAGAAAAAAAAACTTAAACACTTTGATACATCCTCACAGTACTTCGGCATTTGTCCAGTATATATTGTTTTATCAAGGTATTTTATAATTGTAATACAATTGTATATTTGGTGACACCTGGTGTCCTTTAAATAAACTGCTCCTCGATGATTTTCTGTTAATTATTTAAATTCAAGTGGTTTTATGTTTCATTTCAACAATACAATTTAGTGATGTACAGTATATAGTAAAACAATACAGTAGTCTACAGGAACAAGGTGCTGCACAGAACAACAAACTACACAACAGCTTGTGCAAAACAAAATTATAATTTATACAAGACATATACAGGACAATAAACAATTTAGTGATGTATTAAAGTAAAAAGAGTAGGTGGCCTACCAGATGTGTGAACCACAAGATGCAAAATACAGTGCCTTCCGAATGTTTTTACCACCCTTTGCATTTTTCACATTTTGTTTACTCACAACCTGGTAATTCAATGGGATTATATTAGGGTCTGCATCATTTCATTTAAAGACCATGCCTTCAACTATGAACACTTGATATTTTTTAGGACGTAAAGCAAACAACAAATAGGACAAAATAACTGAAAACTTTGTGTGCATAATTATTCATTCCCTTAAGTCAGTACTTTGCATAGCCAACTTTTGCAGCAATTACAGCTGCAATTTGTTTTAAAAAAAAGTCTTTATAAGCTTTCCACATCTTGCCACTGAAATGTTTGCCATTCCTCTAGGTCTGACCACAGATTCCTTATTGGATTGAGGTCTGTGCTTTGACTAGGCCATTCAAATCTATTTACTACACATTTCCTCTTAAACCATTTGAGTGTTGCTAAGAAGCAAACAGGTTTTGGTTAAGAATATCCCTGCATTTAGCACCATTCATCTTCCCCACGACTCGTACCAGTTTTTCAGTCCCTGCTGATGAAATACATCCCCACAGCATGATGCTTCCACCACCATGTTTCACTGGGGTGATGAGATGTGTTGGTATTGCACCAAAACCAACTTAATTTGGTGGATTCTGATGGTAATTGGTTGCACCAGAACTTTTTAGGGGCTTCATAACAAAGGGGTGAATAGATATGCACATGCCAATTTTCTGTTAAGAGGAAGTCTAAACAGGATCCAAAGATGCAGAGTCAGAAAAAACGGTCAAAATATATATTAGATGACAAAATGCAAAAATAGAATGATAACTCCAAGAACACAAGAAACAGCAAGCATAAAACTGCTATGCTGTTTGTAATAGAAACAGAAGTATTAACTATATGGCTGTGAGCCGCGAACCGCGGTCTTGCACACGCTAGGTAACATGTAAATTACCGCACCACCTCTGATTGGCTTCGCGTCCTGAGGGCGGGCTATAGATTCGGTCAGGTCGGGAGATCGGGCGGAGCATGCGGTATTCGGGGAAGTCGAACTTAGTCCGTAAAAAGCCGAGCGAGAACGTGGGTGGGGAAGTCGGCTTGCTTGCTGATCGTGCTGCCTGGAGACGGCAGTGACTCAAAAACATGAATCGCCGATTCTGAAAAAAGGTAAAGCAAAACACACTGGTTATTACAGCATGGGGCATTGAACGCCGAGGCGCAGCTTACCCCACCCAGGCCACTAAGGTACCATACGGTCTCCTGACCATATCTATCCTGCCACTCTGAACGTGCCAGGAAATTACCCGCTGACCCTACGTTGGCGCTCGGGAAAACCACATCACGGGAGCAAAGTAAAGCGAGGTTTGCATAGGTGACGGTACGACACCTACTGCTAGGTAGAGTGTCCTTAAATAAGGTGTATGCAGCTGAGGACAATCTCCGCTAATTACCTAGTCAGCTATTCCAAGCCCGGGTATTTTTGGTTCTGTAAGACCTACGCTGTTGGGAAACGGTGTGAGATCCGCTGGCCTCCTACTAATACTACGTCATAATTATGAGATTTATTGTCATAATTATGAGATACTAAGTTGTAATCATGAGATACTATGTAATAATCATGAGATGCTAATTAATAATTATGAGATTTAAAGTCATAATTATGAGATGCTAAGTCATAATTATGAGATACTAAGTCATAATTATGAGATCCTAAGTCATAATTATGAGATACTAAATCATAATTATGAGATACTAAGTCATAATTATGAGATTTAAAGTCATCATTATGAGATACTAAGTCATAATTATGACTTACTAAAGTCACATGTCATTTCTTGCGGAACAACCCAGCATGCACACGCGCACTTCGAGCACCTGTTTATATTAAGGTATGCATGATAATACTATCATAGTGTCATTAAAACCTGTGTTTATTGTGTTAGGTAGAAATGTGTGCCAGCGTAATTACCGGGCTGCTACATTTATGCCAGTTCCATACGGTATGATATGCTAGCTGACGCTAACGTTCCACGCGTTAACTGTGATGTTAGGTTTGCTATTTTCATCACTTCTTTTAACGTGCACTGAGAGCCACAGAGGCCGGTTGCCGCATTTGGGCTTATAACACTGGTTACAGTGATCGTCATGAACTTTATATACAGCACAGAGCGTCGCATTTTGTCCAAGCAATGGCATACAATGCTCGTATTATTTTTCCACCTTGTATCTATTTCGTTGGTTTTATTGACTAGCTCTAGGCGAGCAGAATTTGAATTTGAAACGTTATTTTTCGTTTACTGTTAAGTGTTCAAGGTTGCTGCAGCAGAAGGATCAGAGGTATAATAATTAATAAACGGTGTTTATTAACCTATAAACTATTTTATGTAACATATAAATTATTTCTTCATTAATATGGCTCAATAAACATTATCCCATTATTGTTATTAACATTATTATTACTTTTAATATTGGTTTATTGTCATAACATTAAAACTGTGCATAGAAGATGCACTGAACCGTTTAAAATACTGTGAGACATACCAGAAGTTGCTATTGAATGTGATTAAAAACAACAACAACAAAATGTCACGTGTGCGTGCCGGTTTTCGAAGCGGGAAGCTCGCACGGAGGGGAGCTGGAAGGGGCTCGCACAGAGGGGAGCTGAAAGGTGCAGGATCCAGGTTAGGGTGAAAAATAGGCGTTTATTCAACAACACGTAAACACGCTTGAAACACTAAACTAAAACCGACACGCAACACAAACAATAAATGACATGCGACAAGGAGAAACCGGAAACGCAGAGAATATAAAGAAAAAGTCCTTGACACGTAAACCAGACAACCAATGGGAACAAAACAGTTAATTAACTAAACTATAAGACAAAAACAAGTTAATTAACTGAAATACTAAACACAAACAAAGGCAGGTGCGCCGAGCGCACCTGACATGTCGCCCCCTCTTCTAAAGAGCGTCCACCGTAGGGGGGCGCGATGAGCAAAAAAATAAAAGGATCCCCGCCTCTCCGGCGAGCACCGCGGACACCGGCCAGAGTTCTCCGTCCCTCCTGCGATCCGAACCGGGTGAGACGGCGGGTTCGCGGTCAGGAATGAGTGAGGCGACGACGTCACGAGCTGGAACGAGTGAGACGACGGCGTCGCGATCAGGAACGAGAGACACGACGGCGTTGCGATCAACGAAATTAACAGTATGCGCAGCGGTGCGTTGGAAATCCGGCGGGCACGCGGAGGCGAGGCGGAAGTCCGGCGGGCACGCGGCGGCGTGGCGGGAGTGTGGCGAGCACGCGGCGGCGTGGCGGTAGTCAGGCGGGCACGCTGCGGCGCGGGAATTTGGAGAGCGCACGTTGGCGCGTGCAATAAGAGAGGGCGCGCGTCGGCGAGTGCATTTTGAGCGCGTGCGTCGGCGCGTGAAATTAGAGAGCGCGTCGGCGAGTGAATTTAGAAAGAGCGCTTCGGCATCTGAGTCGGGGGACTCAACCGACTCGTGAATCGATTTACGTGCACGAATTGGTTCACAAACCGACTCGCACACACGAATCGATTCACACTCCGAACCGGGGAACTCGATCGGGCTGCACCGTGTGTTGGGGGAAAGCCCAACCGAGAGAGCCCCACAGCGAATACCTTGAGCATAAGTCTGCTCTACAGATCCGGGGTGCTCGATTACTG
>JAOUQT010069347.1:0-10318 GCA_025769995.1 Xyliphius kryptos
GCATGGCAATGTAGTAGTTAGCAGTCAAAATAAGATGAGATATTTTTTCAGTCAATAAAAAAAATTCAAACTGCTGCCTAATTTTTTCTCCCTAAAAACCAATACTAATGTTTCTTTTGATCATTTCATTGATATAGTAATAAAATAAGTGGCCAAATTTCAATGACTAGCCAACTACTAAATTAAACATTATTTTGGAGGTGGTTGTGTCTGGGCAGCATAAAGGGAGATTTTTTGTGTACTGTAGAAAATAGTCCCTCCAGAAATTCCTTTGCAGCCAGAACAGCCCCATTACAACTTTGGACAATGTATGTAGCCGTTACAATTCAAATAAAGTTTTTACTAAAATTAAAATGATTAAGGATAAAAATTAAAAGGGATCCTGCATGCTGACAGCTAAACCAGACCTTTAAACTAAGTACAGACAATTACTTCAGTAAAGTTATGTAATGCAGTAGAATTGCAGGAAATTAAAGCTGATGTCTGACGTTTTTCATAGTCAGCAGTCTGCACTTCCCTTTAAAAATAGAACTGTTTACAGAAATATTACTTTGAATAACAAAGAGGGTGTGGCTACAAAAAAAACAATAAAATCAATTAACAATAGAAATCATTAGTAAAATTCTGGGTTGGAATATTAACCCAGCACTTCATTATTTTCTCAATAAGAGCTGAAGACGAACCTCTCCAGTGGCAGTGCTGATGCTACCATCATCAGTGATACCAACACGTGATTTTAATGCACTTTTCTTTTATTCTACAGAATTATTATTAATCAATATGCTTATTAATTGTCTAGAGTTGTCGCTCTACACCACTGATTTTGTATCTGTATGTTGCTATAATGACTTTAGATTGGTTTTTTTGCAGCGTTGCAATTTTAAAAAGATTTTAAAGTGCTGTTTGTGAAAAATGGAAGAGAAACATGACTACAGTAACTTTACCAAGCTGCTTGTAATAAAAAAAAACCTTTTAGATTCAACTTCTCTTTTTCAGCTCTGCTCTTTCTTGTTTTTCACCTCCATCTGTTTTCTAATTTAGCTTTTTTTTCACAGTAGAAATAAAGCCTCTCTCAGCTGTTAATGCTACCTGGCTACTGATCTGTTCACACTACGTACAGTGCTTTATGGTCCTTTTAGCAACAAGCCACATTATATAATTTGCTGTAGTAAGGCTTAATTTTATACACCGGAGGCAGCAGAAATAATGTAATGAGCACGTGTCTGAATATCTTTATGTAGCGTACATGTCTTTGTTTGGACTGAGGAAGAAAACAGAGGGCTGAACAAGAAAACTAAAAAGCACATAGAAAAGTGCCAGGCTGAAGTACGTCTATAAAAACAGGACACACCTTCAGGTACTAATTTTTATGTACCAGACTAATTTAAGTTTCATTTAATCTATAAATTTAAATGATTAAAATCCTAAACCCCAGAACTTAGAAAAACTGATAAAGGTTCTGGTGATGAAAAAATAAATACCCCACCCATCTGAATATCGTGTCCCAAATGGTTTATATAAGGGGGATTCCAGTAATTACAGAGACATGTTGTATGTCAGAAAGGCACCAGCAAGCAGTCATTAATAGGTTTGTGAAATCCAAGTTCTCCATTGGGACGTTTCTCAGAGTAGACAGACATCAAACAGATACCCTTACTGGACTCCACTGGTAAATCACTAATGCAGATCAATTCAATTAGTTTTTAAAGGTACAAAAACCATATGCCAATGTTACTGAATGTATAAAACTTGTATAACAGTAAATTAAAAAAGAGAACTAGTGTATACCTGAATTAAATGGAGGAAGATCACACCGTCTGACAACACATTTCATCATTATTGAGTTTCTCTCTTACACATCTATTCATATTAAATTACATCCCAAAAGGCTTTGGAAAAGAACTAGAACAATTGAATAAGAGCATTGGTATGAGGTCTAAACTGTGTAAGGTCCTGAGTAGGTTCTCCACACTAAACTTGTCCCCTCTGCAAACATTAGTCATTGTTAAACAATACTGGTCAAAGATTTGATTCTTAAACTAATTTGGAGAACCTTATGTATTTTAAGCTGTTGATAATAAAAATCCTTACATTTTTCCGCCATATATACAAACACGGGCTACTCAGCTGCTGATCCAAGCCCTCATCCTATCCCAGCTCGACTACTGTAATACTGCCATGCTTGCCAGTCTCCCAGCTTCCATAATCAGGCTGCCTCTTATCCATCTTTCTAAAATACACTCAAACTCGTTCACTGCACTCTAGTGATGAATGTTGCCAAAGGATTTAAACTCACCGTGGTGCCAAGTCTCACTACATATAGAGTTCAGCACTGCTAAATGGGGAAACAATCTTCCCCACTCTGTTCGCAACGCTAAGTGACTCAGCATTTTTAAGAAATGTCTAAAAACACATCTCCTCCACGAGCAAGCACTATGAAGAAAAAGAAGCTAGATTGAATAATGATCAAGTCTGATGATACTACAGTGTAGCTGGTTTCTCCTTAACTACTGACTTGTGTTGCTCACTCATTAGTAATTACTTTTGGATAAAAACGACTGCTAAACGACTAAATGTAAATGTAATGTAATCCTCTATTTAAGGATTATGATATAGTCATGTCATCTAGTTGATTTATTAATAGTTTTTTTAGGACACCAAAAATATATTTTTGACTTCCCATCAAACAAAACTCAAACTGATGAACATTAAAATAAAAAAATATATTAATTTTTTTTTAATTACTCCATGAATGACAGGAGGAGCTGCTGGAAACCACTTGAAAATAATTTAAGAATGTTGCCAAGAATTTAATGGCAACTATTGAGAACCAAACCAACTCAAATTAGTGGAAGCTACTTAAAGCTTACAAAGTGATGAAGTGCAAAATGACTAAAAAAAAATTCCTTTATCACACTTGATTCATCTCTAAAAATCCTGGTTCAGTAAATGAAGATGACAAGTGTTTTTTAACAAGACACCTTCATGAAGGAAGTATTACCAAGGCAACCAGAATCCATCAATACCAAGATTGCTGTTGTTAAATTTTTAAATGTGTTATAATTAATATAACTTAATTTTAGGAAATATTGGATTTCGATATTATAAAATCGGAAATATATTTGGATTCAGCACCAATCTGTCCAAATATTTCACCAAACTGTTGTCTAGTGTTATTATTACCTAAATAAGGTGGTTACATACTTTCTGAACATATGGTATATATTTAGCACATTGGCATATGGTATATATTTTGGTCCAAATTTGAGTTGACAAGTCGGTCATGTCATTGTAACATGTAGAGACTTGTACTTGATTACAGTCAATGTGAAACAGGAAGCCGATCTCACATCCTCCTGGCAAGTCCCTCTGGTATTCAGCTAAGGGGTTAAGTGAAGCTGGTACTTTTTTAATGAAGACAACACTGAATTTAGAATTTACCCAAAATCAAGCTTCCACATTTCATTTCTTTAGACTGTGGAAGCTTATTTTGATCAAGTAAAGATTACACCTGTTTAAGTTACATTTTAAAAGCTCAGGGGAATCAACTTTTTTTTCAAATGCTTACAAACAAAACACACCAGTTTGTTTTTATTGAAGCACAAACATAAAATAGCTTTCCCATTTTTCATTAAATTGTCTTTTCTGCATTAACCTTGTTGATATTGTTAGTGTCAGCTGGTTGAAAAAAAAAACTATAAAACACTTCACTCTAGGGACAGGACTGGCACGCAGTTCACAAAGTCAAAGTTAATGTTACGTAGTTTATGGACAATGCTTGCTTTAAATTAACAAACACCTTATTTGTGACAATCAGTTACATTTGCAGCTCTTTTCAGGCAGGCCAGAATGTCTACAATTCAACCCGGAGGCCTTGAGTTTGATACCATATAAACAAAGGTATAAAAACGCACCTCTTAATGCTTCAGGTAAAATCAAATGATAGATTCAAGCCTGTTGCCACAGGCGTATAAAATCAACCAAGGAATTTTAGCCAACTGTATGCTTTCAGCTTCAAAGTGTTTGGGAAAGGCACTTTTTTTCCAGCATGACTAATGTGAAAGAATTAGAAGCTGGCCTACGCAAAGCCCCAAGCCTAAACCCGTTCAACCATGCATTAGAATGGAGACCATGAACCAGGTCCTCTTATCCAAAATCAGCCCATGAACTCACAAAAGACCCACTCGTAATTCTAATTAAACATTTTCACAGACAAGTGGGGGGCAAAATAGGTCCAACAGATTGGTATAGCATATACGTCTCATAGTGTTCATTTGAAAAAATAAAAAAACATAAACTTAACAAGGACAAACCCAATTTGCAAGTTAAAATGAATCTAATCCAAAACTATTTGAATGGCTTTAGGTAGCTACAGCAATAAAAATGGACCTTTTGAAAACATTCTGCCACCACGGTTGTTTTCCAAGTTTAGCACTTCGCCTGTTAAATCATTTTACAAGCATAAGATTATACACGAATGCAGTTACAAACCCAGACTAAACTACACGTACATGTTGAGTGTGAGGCCTAAAAGAATGTTGGCATTAAACAAGAACACGTAAGACAAAAAAGGGAAGAAAAGAAAATATCATGTTCTTGTAAATAGTCTACTAAAACCAGAGCAACCCTAACAAGAAGTGATCCAAAAGACATAAGGAAGTGGTGCCAATAGTAATAATACTTGACATCAGAAAGGGTGCGGGTATTTGGGGACGAAATGGTGACGCAAAATTCCCCATATTTCGTAAGCCATTAACATTATAAACACTGTACTACAGAAGATGGATGTGGCTTTAGGGACAAAAATAAAAGCTGCATTAGATATTCAATATGCATTCTTGGAGTGCCGAGAAAGATCCGTCCTTGTCATGTGCAAGTGGCCCTGCTGTTGGTGCAAACACCCGAAGCCCTCCTGTGACTGTGAAAATACACTTTTGGTTCAGCAACCCGAAGCCAGGGAGGGGAACAAAACAGCCGGCTGCAATGTAGCGGAGAAAGAAACCCAAACTAGAGATACACAAACAGGCCAAGGGACCAAGGCAGTATGGAAAGCATTTAGCACATTCAAAAAATTTGAAAACGAATACTGACACAAAAAGTCAAGTGCAAAAATCTAAGGACACCAAACACTCCAAACAAAAGCACTAATCTGATGTGCTTGTAACAAAGACAAAAAATACATCTTATTCTGATGAAAATAAGGTACAGAATGCTTTACAGAGAACAGAAGGGATATTTGCTCTACTTAGCATGACTAACCAGCTGCATCTATTATAGCTAAAGAAACTGAATTAATCATTCATTAATTCATTGTCTAACCTGTTTATTGTAATCCTGGTGGCTAGAGATACTTAAGTCTAATCTAAAGCTGACCAAGAGCCAAGAAAGCACCCTGAAAAGATTGCCAGTCCACAACAGAGTAAATACACAGACAAAAATGTGTAAATCAAAGGGGTATTTACGACCGCTATTTAACTTCTGAGTCTGATTGTGGACTTTTGGGAAAACTCTAAGACAAGGGTAAAACATACAAACGCCACATAAAAAGGGCCTTGTCTGCACTGCACACAAATCCACACCAGGACCTATTTACTGTTTGGTGTCTCAAGAGTATCAATTAAATTTAGTACAGTACATTGCGTATACATTTTGTTACACAATAAAAATACTATTTTGAATGAATTACTGCACCTTATGATACAATTACATATGAAGATTGTCTATTTGGGTGGTAAATGATTCTCAGCACTGCAGTGACACTAATGTAGTGGTGGTGTTGCACTGGTACTGGTCAATCAGACACACCAGTGCTGCTAAAATTATTTGTTAATGTAAAAATCAAATACAGTAGTTCATTTTTTCGTAGTAGGAAATGATGGTAGTGGGTCTTTTTGGTTGTCGAACTAATCTCAGTCCAACAATGTTGCTAAACTGTTTAAAAATTCCAGCAGCACTGCTGCATCTAATCCACTCACCCACCACCAATTCAATGTCACTGCAGTGCGGAGCGTGATCCAGCATTCACCGAACACCTGCCCTGTAGTGGTGGCCATGTCCTGAATGTTAGGCAGCAGAATAAAGGGAACTGACAATTATGTAGTCTGTAATTGTAGAAGTGCAATGTGTATGTGTGTGATAAAAGGAACTGATAAAATGTGGGAGTGTATATATAGGTAGGTTGGATTGCCCTTGATGCCTTTCTTTTGTTCATGATATCAACCACACAGACAAAAACATAATCTCATTGGCTGTGGCCACATATGTATATTTTGTTCAACTACCATAGAGGATGTGGTCAGTTTAATATATGCCATACATAACTTTGGGACAAAAGGAAACAAATCATCATTTACTTCTTCCCTTGTCCAGCTTCCAAGACAAGCTCAGAAACATCCAGTATGCAAAGCAAAGGGTGTTTGCAAGGTGCACAGCATGTGAAAATATGATTCAGATGATGAAAACATGTCCAAAAGCAGAGGAAAATTACTGAGAGGAATAAAAGACCGTGTTGTCATTGTTCCTCCGAATGCAGAAGCCGTCGGATGCGCCATCTAACGGCCACCAGCGGCACTGCAGCTCACATATGAGAAAAACAACTTTGATTGGCAGTGCATCAGCATCGCAGCACACAAATGGGAACAAAAAAGCCACATTGCACACATCACCAAGATGCGAAATGTTACACACACGGTTCCTAAACTACAAAAAGCTTTGTCTAGCTCCACTGCAGCTGTGTGGGTCTGGTTTTCGGGCTGAACGCCCATGGTTTTTTTTTTTTTTTAGATCTGTATTTCACACCAAAAGACTTCCTCAGCTCAGAAGGGCATGCGTTTAACTATAAAACTACAGACTTGCCGGTTTAGTTTAAATGTCTCTCGTCACTTCATTTGTCGTTTTCTCCGTTTTGGCACATTTTAACACATTTCCTGCAGATTTGCACTGTTTGAGGAAATGTGCCGTCTCACAACTGGAGAAGTGAGGGCAAACAAATAGGGGTATTCAAGATTTTCATATGTCCCTAAAATGTAAAATAGTTTCTTTGAGGTTTATGGATAGCATAATGCATTGATGGCATGCAAACCATTCTAGACACCGGATCTGATCCAACTAATGCTGCACAAGGTCTCAGCTTCACAAAACAGCCTTGATCCCAACAATAAGGTGTTCTAACCGATTATAGAGCCTCGGTCCGCATTAAAACTTACAGATCTGTATTTTTAAATGTGTCATTCATAGATCTGTTCGAGCCTTGGACAAAAACCCAACGGGGCAAATACAAAACTAGGGTTCGTTTCTGAAATTACTTAACGATTCTGGACGAGTCATCGGATTCTTTAGCAGAATGCAAAGTTGATTTGAGGGAAAAATCCCTGAACAGAGGAATGAAGTGTTTAGCTGAGCTGCTATTTAGCATTAACACAAAACGCCCCCTTAAGTCTTGACGGACGAAGCAAGTTCGAGTACCAAGTTCAATGAAAAAAACAGCTGGTTAACAAAAGCCATGTCCTTACACCAGGCGAAAGTAACCGGTTTCATTTTGAAAGCTGATAGTTACGCAGAAATAACGAGCGGTTCGGTCCACAGTGTTAACTCAAGCTGACGTCGGTCGCTCTGACTTTACACTTTGGAAAATGAGAATTACTCACCGAGTAAATAAGTAAATGAATAGAGAAGCGGACAGACAAACACATGAACTGCTAAAATAAGCAATGTAATTAACTTTACTAACTTATACCGGCGGAATTACTGTAGCGGTAACGGGGGAAGAACGTTAGCGCTAACAAAACCATAGAGTCGAGAACCTCACGGTAGACCGTTACCTGGCTGCGGACACGCTGACACTGATTAGCGAAGCGATATTCCATGTTTTTCGCACAGATGATCATTTTTCCTTCTTTAAGTGCATGAATCCGGTGGTCCGTCCTGCACTGCCGTTGGAAACCCGCTGCCGAACAAAGCCGTGACTGAACAGTCTGGCTACAGGTCCGGGACAGCAGCCGCACTGTTACTGGGTGAAAAGAGAAGACTGACACGGCCAGGGATAGACGGACCAATCAGCGTGAAGAAGGGCGGGACCAATACGGAGGCACGCTTGCCTATATCCGCCAATCTGAATCGTTTTTGGCTCCCAGCTGAGCCTAAAAGCGGAGCCAATCAGGTCGATGGAAAAGTACCCGTTGTAAGTGCGTTCCGTCACCGGCGGCTGAGACAGGCGAGTTTTAACTATCGGCCTAACGTTATGTGAGGGTTTTACAGACTTATGGTAGGTTTAATCGGTTTTAGAAAATTCACGTCTTTATTTTTAGCTTGAAACTATTTTTACGTGTTTTTACCCCGTGTTTGCCATCCGACCTGCCAATGTAGGCCCCGTGATGCATTGAGGTGGGCTGAGAAAGAGGCCTTTGCTCAATTGTGACTGTTTTTAGGATCGTCAGTCTTTTAAGTAAAAGCACAGACGGTAAAATCTTCCCAAAGTGTTAAAGTTATTTTTTTAAATTAATTCAGATCTACAAAATGTTATTGCTGCCACCAAGTATTTTGAATCGACTAATTGATTCAACTAATCAACTTTAAATTAGTCAACTAATCTAAACGATTAATTTTCTTCCATATAAAATGAACTGTAAATCTCCTGTGAATTCTTTTTATTTTGACGACAAACTGCAAACTTTCCATAGTAAACAAACAAAAATGAGGGCTTATTCAGTCATGTAACTTGCAAAGATATCCACATTTCTATAAATGTTTTACCTTTTATCAAATTCAAGTTCTCCATATTAAAACAAAGTGCAAATGCTTATCTAATTTATTAAAACTGTATTTGTTTTGTTTGACATTTTATACACAGTGAATTGTGCTTAAGATAATAGCAATGAATGTCCCACATCCACCAATGACACAATGAGCTCAGAATCTAATATAAACATTTACTCAAATAGCTACTTATTTAATAATAAAATTCTCATGTAGAAGCCAGTCTCTTTTGATAATAAAAAAGCAACGCTACAGAAATGCGGTGCCATTGGAGAGTGCTCGTGTTTTAAGGTGTTCATGCATCGCACCAGTGCTGCCATAATGAGCCATTAAAAATTTGCAGTGTGTACAGATAATCTTTTTGTCTTTGGCCAATTTAAAATAACCGCATACTCTGGATTGTTTTGGTCTGTAAAAACTTTTTTGAGGCAGTAATAATCTTGTTATGGACCCAGCCTTGCGACCTGAAGGGCAAAGCACCTAACCCCAATTGCTACCCGTGCACTATATACAAAGCTGCTCACCTCTCTTGGCACATGTGCTCACTTCACTAGTGTGTGAATATGTGTGTTTCACCACATTGATGGGTTAAATGTGGAGGACAAATTCCTCTGTGTAAGCACTGTAGGCAAAATGATCACTTAAGTGGCGCTGACCAATCACTGGAAACTCACTGACAACATACACGTTGAGGAAAAGCATTTATTTAAACTGACACGTTTTAGAAATCAAAATGGAATGTTACTAAATGTTAAAAGTTGAAACAACCCCAATGCTTCAATTTAAAATATTGACATCTGTGAATTTTAAGCATCAACAATTGACTATTAAACTTGAACCTATAGTGGCAGCCCTATAAAATGTATCACCATGGCAACCTTCATATAGATATGGTTTATATTTTTACACTTATAATAGAATCCTGCAGTATTCCAATGGACAAAAGTATAGGGATACGCCTTTTAATTACTGGCTTCAAGTGTTTCAGTCACATTGCAACAGATATATATAAAATCAAGCACCTCCTAGTCATGCATTTCAGAAAACTGCATAATTCAATTTTTTAAAAAATAGTTCAGGAAAAACTATTGACTTTTTCAAAATGGCTGTGTTTCACTGCACAAGGCAAGATCCTCGAAGGCATGGTTGGGTGAGTTTGGTGTATAAGAAACCTAAAGTGATGCACCCAAAGGCGTGACTTTAATTAGAATGGAGATTGTGAGCCAGGCTCACTGGTTCAACATCAGTGTCTCTTCTGAATGACTTGACAAAAATTGCCACAAACAAGTTTTAATTTTTAGTAAAAGGCTTTATAAAAAAGGGTTGTTTAAGATGTTGGTGGGGGAGCAACATAGAATAGGATCTTATTAAATCTACTGTAGGTGTAGTATGTAGCTATATACACTGCTAAAGAAAAATAGCGGTAACACTTAAACAACACTTCTGTGAAACCAAGCTGTCCAGTTAGGAAGCAACACTGATTGTGAATCAGTTTCACTTGCTGTTGTGCGACTGGAACAGACAACAGGTAGAAATTAGAGGCACTTAGCAAGACCCCCCTATA
>JAOUQT010069355.1:0-10317 GCA_025769995.1 Xyliphius kryptos
GGTGCCCACCCCCCCCCCCCCTCCGTGGGAATTTTCTGGATTTTTTTTATATCTGTATGAGTGTAGAGGTTCTTCTATATATCTCTGCCAAATTTTAAGTTTGTGAGGTGAGTGGAAGGGCCCAATTCAATCAGGGCCCGGGTTTCAGATTGGGTCCACAGTGGAATTTTGAAAGTTAAAGCTGCTTAGTTGTTCCAAGTGCATGATGGGAAATGAGGGTGCCAAGTTTCAATCTTGTAGGTAGTTGGGAAGTGAGAGAGTTAGTGATGAATGAGGGAGGGAGTGAGTGAGTGAGTGAGTGCGGGTTTTCGGTTTTATAGGTATAGATTTTATAAAAACGGGTGATTCCTCTCCTTAAATCTTGGGACACAGCCATTATCATCAGCATTGTCTTGAATTCTAGTAAATGTCATGTGAGTGGTCGTTACCAAGGAGACCAAGTGGCAATGTTGTGGCTACACTTGCAGATTTATATTCATTCATCAAATGCAAATATATCATCTAAATGCAGTGCCTCCTCGAGAACATACCAAAGTAACAAATACCTACGTCTTTTTCACAGAGTTGGCGGATGAGGATAACAGCTTGGCCATGATGTACCAGGCGGTGGGAGAGCTTCCTCAGGCAAACCGGCAGACTCTTGCCTTCCTCATGCTGCATCTTCAGAGGTGGGGCAGATTCTCGTCTTACCGTACAGATGGACTTTGTAGTTCCACCTGTCCAATCTGTAGTCCATCTACATTTACATTTAGTTATTTAGCAGACGCTTTTATCCAAAGGATCAAGGATTATACAAGGATCCCAACTTGGTTGGGATCAGAACACAGGGTTGGTACAGGACCCTGGAGCAATTAAGGTTAAGGGTCTTGCTCAAGGACCCACATTGGTAACTTCAGTGGACCTGGGATTTGAACCCCCAACCTTCTAATTGATAGTCGAACACCCTAACCACTGAGCTACCACTCCCTCTTTAGCTACATTAGCCTTCTTTATTTTATAAAGCCTTATAAATATGGTAACTGCACATTAAAAATACCTAAATTACTATCGTAATTTTTGCTGACAAAATCCAGTAAAATCCACAGTTTTTAATTTTTACCAGCTGTCCGCGACCCACCAAGAACATGTCTACTACCCACCATTTGAGAACAGCTACTTTAATTCACTAATTAACAACTTTTAGTATATTTTAATAACTTAGCAATGGAGATGCTAACATTTCAGATTAAACATGCCTCAAATGTCTATAATTTATGGTAACATAAGTGAATGCATTAAAAGCAAACTGTAAATTCCGGGAACCCAACAACCTAAATTGTAGTTATGGAAATATTATGGGCACAGTGTTAAATAATTAAAATATATATTTAAATATACATATATTTTTTATGAAAACATTATTTTCTTTAATTTAAAGGTTTTCAATTTAAATTCTGATGATATGTACTTATTCATTTTCTATATAAGGGGTATACTAAAGCTACAAATGCACAACAGCCACATGGACACATAATAAAACCAAAATGTTAATGTAGGGGCAATTAGCTTCTGCAACTAACCTAATTTCATCATGTTTCACTGTGAATAGAACATGCTAACTTCACACAGAAAGGCCCACATCTGTCTGGCCTGGAAATAAAATATTGGTTACAAAATTAATTATATAAACTGTGAATGAAATGCTATTTCAAAGCCTTTCTCGTGTTTAAATGCTCATTCAAAGGAATAGAATTACTTTGCATTGGATTGTGTATTAAATGAAAACAACATAAGTAGCATTAAGTGACTTTAGGTACCTTTGAGAAGAAAAAACTTGCGCAGCCACAGATGCATGCACACTTACTTACACACATGCATCCCACAGACACTTCTTATTGGACTGTGCCAGACAAGCATCAATTATTGTAGTTTACCGTGTTTGCTTAAATGCAGACTTGACTGTGACATTTTTTATTTGCAAGAGCCAAAAATGAATATAGTCTTGATGGCTTAATCCTTTTTAACCCAAACCTATAAAAACAGACTAATGTCATATATGTTTATTATTAATTTTTTTTTTAAATTGGACCAAAAAAGTTCTTTTAGTACAGTTTGAAGCTGAAAATGTCATGGTTGAAATGATCCCAGTGAAACTGTCCCTAAAGTTTATTTACATCAGCCTGAGTTCGGTCTCCTCCAGACAGACTTCAAACCAAACCCAGGCTTTTGCAGTTACACCAGTGGACAGTGGACAGACTAAAGTGTCCCCACCCCTTTACTGCTGCCTAAGAGGAACAGGATGCCGATGTGGGTCCTTCTGTCACCATGGCAGCAGGAATGTACACAAAATAACAGCACGGCACCTGGCTCCGGCACTTCTCGCCTGCCTTGTGTGTTTGTAACTAAACATGCTGGTTCATGGCAACGCTTGTTTGGGACATCTCCTTGGAAGCCTCTAATCAAAACCATATCTTAAACAGGCTAGACGAATAGTTTAAACCCGGCCTTTTTCGACTAATGCCACAACTTGATGGATTTTGAAAAAGTCTTCCCCAGGCAAGCTGCCACTGCTGCAGAGAATTAAAACAGGAAGATTAATTGGCTATTAATTTGCTCTGTGACTTTAAATAAACTATTTTCAACAGAAATATGCCACAGAGTAACACATAATTGGCAAATTAAAGTTAAGAATTTCAAATACTGACCTGGAAACCAGCTTAAAATGGCTGTGATAACGAGAAGTTTTCTGTTAGATAGATCCCAGGAAGGAGGATATAAAGTCGCTTTGTATTAGGGAGTGCTCCTGGATTCCATGCTAAGCCTCAAATTATTTAGCAATTATAGAAAATTACTCGGCATTGTTACAGTGATAAAATCAACTTGCTACAACTCAGTGTGATTAGGATAATCATTTCTTTTAGAAAACTTTTCATGCAGGATTTTGCAGGGATTATGATTATTGAAATATGACATTTAACTGCAAATCCTTAATTTCATTCTTTGTGTTTACTCACTTAAACTGGTTTAGTCACTTCTGATATTATTAAGGTTGGTGGCAGCTCAGTGGTTAGGGGGTTGGGCAGAAGGGCGGTCAAATCCAAGGTCCACTCATTGCTGTGTTCTGACCCCAAGTTGGGATAGTCTGCTAAACAACTAAATGTTACTCGTATATGTGGTATTGTCAAAAAATAAATAAAAATATTAGAAAAAAAATAGATCAGCCCTCCAACCTCTAAAAACCAGGCAAATCGTGTCAGAAATAAGGCCAGAACTAACATAATTTAAATAATATATGTAATATAATATATTTAAATAAAATATGTAGTGCCCAGTGATAGATTGGCACACTTTCCTGGTTGTATCTGCCCAGGGCCCGAGACATTCTGCCCTGGATGGCCATGAGGGACCCAACTGTGACCCAAGTACAGGATTAAGCCAAAGATAATAAATAAATATATAATAAATTCACTAATAAAAACAGTACTTCTTTTTCTTCTCAACATGCAACAAACCCTGTCTTGATTTAATTGGTGGCATTTGGCTTTTGTCCTTCACTTTGAGCACTCAACACACGAATTCAGTATCATGCCACTATTACTGATGAATATATTTCAAAGACACAAGCGTAAGTTGGTTGTTATTTATTTCTTTAATTTATTTAATCATTAAATGTCCAAGGTGATTATACTAATAATGATGAGGAGGCCTCGGCTTCTACTAAGGTTGCGCTGGGGTTCCCCATGCCCATCCAGGGGAGAACATCTTGGGCGGGGGCAGATACACCCAGGACAGGGTGCCAATCCATCGCTGGGCACACACTTACTCACACCGCCACATACACAAGCACACACTATATGGGGCAATTTAGAGCATTCAATTTACCTTGAATCCGTTTTTTTTTTTACCTTCATGTTTTCGGAATGTGTCAGGAAACCTGAGAACCCAGAGAAAACCCACGCAGACACGGGGAGAACATGGAAACTTCACACAGATTGGGATTAGAATTGGGAATCCCCAGCGTGGAGAGGCGAATGTGAAAACCACTTAGCCACCGTGCCGCACCAACTCTAAATTATATAATTCTACTTTAAATAAAACAACAAAGTCTTGGATGTTTAGCAGTTTATCATACACTAGTAGTAGCATACTTGATAAAATGATATTCAAAATACTAGTAGAATTAACAGTACCAGTAGTATTTTGTTGTTGTAATTCAATTCTAAAAGACAACTGGCCAAAATTTTGTACTGTTTAGTGGTAACTTGATTTAAATCATCGATTTGACAGACCTCACAATGACCTCAAACAGGAACCTTTTATTGAACCCCTAAAAACAGCCCTTTTTTGTTTTTTATCCTGTTAAACTGTGAACTGATGTCAGAGATTCTGTGAACACAGTGACTGTGACCTTGTTGGCAAGAAGGCAAAGATGCAGTCACATACAGATATGGATGCCATAGTTTTTTAGTGAGTGCATTAAATCAAGTAAAATGCCAATTGCATTGTTATAACAGTCACTACTGAGTTGTGAGTTGTTAATCTGTCAGCAATAACTACTCAAATAGAGCATCATGAATTATGTTCCCACACAAAATAAAAGCCCAAAAGATTCCACTGAATGATGAATCACACTTGATTGTCAGACAGATAATTCCTGATTTGGCAGGTTCCAGTAGAATTTTACTGGCATGAATACAATATAACTAATATTTTGTATCGATAAAAGAAGTATCTGTTCAAAGTTTGGGCCTTGCTCAACATTTCTGGAACACTATGTTAGTGACACACAATAATATGCTTGAGTATTGAGTGTTTGGAAAATCTAAGTTCTTTCTAAAATTGACATCTCTCCTATACACAAATGAATAAAAAGGTTTTCCAAACTAATACATTTGGGATAACTAAAGATATTTACTGTGAATCTCACCTCCAAACAGGCAATTATAAAATTTTTCATGTTATTGTCCATCGATCCATCATCTTCCACTTATTCCTCTACAAGGGTTGCAATCGGGGCTCCCCATGCCCATCCACGGGAGAACATTCCGGGGCGCTGGGCAGATACATCCAGGACAGGGCGCCAATCTAATCGCTGGACACACAGTCACTCACACAGCCACACACACTATACGGGACAATTTAGAGTATTCAATTTAATTGTATCCATGTTTTGGACTGTGGGAGGAAGCCGGGGAACCCGGAGGAAACCCACGAGGACACGGAGAGGGCAAGGAAACTCCACCTAGATCGGGATTCAAACTGGGAAACCCCAGCGTTTATAGGCGAATGCGCCAACTACTAAGCCCCCATGCCGCCGCTAATTATTGTCTAAACATTTATTAGCTAAGCAATATTTCAGATGTCACTATACTAAAAATGTAAACTTCTATTGAAAAATAAAAGTATCACTTCAAATTATAATTTAATTAGCCATAGACTATAAATCATTTAAATCAGACCTGGACAAGTGTAACTTTTTCTTTAAATGTGCAGACAGTTTCACTTTTTACATCCAGATTAAATGAGCAATATGTACACATCCACTCATTAGCTTAAACTTGTAAAGTGCAGTTTGCCAGCTCTACAATTGCAAATATCACAAGCGGTTAGCTGGAGAGTGCTAATTTAAACATAACATTGTGCTAATTTTGGTTTTTTGTTAAAGGTTTAAAGAAAGAAAAAAAAAAAAATCAACAAATACATTAGCATGGTATCGAAATGGCTAGCAAACAGCTACGTACATCAAGCCAAAACCCTTTAAGACAACCAATGTTAAAGATATACAGTACAGGCCAAAAGTTTGGACACAACTTCTCATTCAATGCGTTTTCTGTATTTTTACAACTTTTTACATTGTAGATTCTCAATAAAGACATCAAAATTATGAATGAACACACGTGGAGTTATGTCCTTAAGAAAAAAAGGTGAAATAACTGAAAACATTTTATATTCAGGTGTCTTCAAAATAGCCCCCCTTTGCTTTGATTAATACTTTGCACACTGTTGGCATTCTAATTACTTAGCACTAATTAAGGCTTATAGGCAGTGCGACACGGTGGCTTAGTGGTTAGCACATTCGCCTCTCAGCGCTGGGGATTCCGGCTCGAATCCCAATCTGGGTGGGGTTTCCATGTTCTCCCCGTGTCTGCGTGGGTTTCCTCCGGGTTCTTAGGTTTCCTCACACATTCCAAAAAAATGGATTCAAGGTAAATTGCTCCAAAGTGCGCTGTAGTGTGTGTGGCTTTGTGGCCCGAGACGTTCTCCCCTGGATGGGCATGGGGAACATCCCATTCAATCATAGTTTTGATGCCTTCAGTGAGAATCTACAATGTAAATAGTCGTGAAAAAAATGCATTGAATGAGAAGGCGTGTCCAAACTTTTGACCTGTACTGTAAACATTTATTTTGTTTTATTGACAGAGAACAATTGTTGTACTGTGTTTCCCATGCTTCTTGCATACTGGTGCAACATAACAAGTAGAATTCTTATTCACACGTCAGTAATTACAAGCCAGATCATATTTTAGTATTTAGGAAAAATCCAATTGTCCATAGATTAATAGTGACTTGGATAGTTAGATGTTAATACATGCAGTATGTTAAGATGCTAGGCACATTATTTTATATAATGGCTGAGTGGTTTAGATCAAAGGTTTAGAACGGTCTCTCACACAGTGAATTTAAACCTCAAATATCTTATTTATATTGAAATATCATATTTAAATTGTTGTAACCATGTAAGTGTGAAAGCATCATACAATGGAAATTTACTTACAACATGCAAATTAATGTTTGCCTCTTTATATTAGATCAATGTGAGATGCGCAGCAAATAGTTGTTTGACCTTGTGTTTAAAAAATGCTGAACATCAAGTGCCTTTTCGTTGCATTGTCTGTGTAATGGGTGTGTATCATATCCCTGATCTGCAAATTTAAAATGTCAAAAGGAAAATATGTGAAATAATAGTGTTATTCACAAGGACATGGTTCATTCAGACATGGGATTAAATAAAGGAAGTTCAACTGAATCATTGCTTGGCTGAATGAAAATGAAGGAGAACGTAAGATCCACCCAAAACAGATCAGCCTAAATCAGTACATTAGACATCCATGGATTTACTAAAGAACAACATATTTTGATTACCCAGGTCATTAGTCAGACCTATATATCATCCAATAATCGTCTTACAGAAAGCATGGGGTTTTAAGTCATGAAATTATCCTGCAAAGGACAAAGTCTGCAGACTCCTTATCCTCCTGGATGTGTTTTTTTGGGGGGGACAAAGTTATAGCCGACGGTGCAAAATATTTCGAAAGTTATGAATGTATTGCTCATCACAAAAACACTGCGAAGTATAAAAGCACTGATTATCCTACAACGCTTATTGTGTAGTAAAGTTTACATTTAGATGAGCTAAAAAGGCTTTTCTGACAAAATGCTATTTATACCTCCTTAAAGTCTCATCCACCACGTTTTGAAGGGTCCACATGAGTTTGTGTTGGCTCCTTTATGTAAAACTACAGCTTGTTTAGATTTCATATGGTCCCCATGTGGGTCAGCCTGTGTGGTAGTCACAGGGTCATTTAGGCTACATGTGGAACCCATATGAAAGCCAAACAAGCTACCTCACCCCTGTATGCTGACTGGATAAACGGCACATATTCTACAGTCAGACCAACAATGATATGCTCAATATATGTCCCATATGAACAATAATGTAATCTTTGGATAAAAAAAAATTTGTAACCTTTATGAATGATCCACAAAGTCTGTAATTGCAAGTACATAAGTGCAGGACAAGAATGAGAAACAGAAGCAAAGCAGAAACATACTTTACAGTTGCTGTCCATTCATTCACTCATTCATTTATTCATCATCTTCCGCTTAATCCTCTATTAGGGTCATGCTGGGGTTACCCATGCCCATACACGGGAGAACGTCTTGTGCATGAGGCAGATACACGCAGGACAGGGCGCCAATCCATCACTGGGCACATTTCCTCACATAGCCACACAATATATGGGGCATTTTAGAGCATTCAATTTACCTTAAATCCATGTTTTTGGACTGTGGAGGAAACCAGAGAACCCAGAGGAAACCCACGCGGACACGGGGAGAACATGGATACTCCACCCTGACTGGGATTCCAACCAGGAATCACCAGCACTAAAGTGCCGCCCACATTTGCTGTTATATTTTACAACTTATATCATATCCTATACTTTAAATTTTTACTTTTGATTAGAAGATAGAACTTGCTTTAGGGCTAAAAAGCCACAATTTCGTTTTCAATTTATGTACCACATGCGATGCCCGTGACAGTAAATCCTCCTTAAATCCTTGAATAACTCTGCTATCCTGTTTTCTATTTAAACAAAATGTTCTTAGGATTTTATGTTAATTAATAAAATCACATGTATAGATTTTCTCCTTCTTACAGTTATTGTTGCTTTTGGAAATTTATTGGAATAGCATTTCTGAGGGTAGTAACCAAGGCTACCCCGCTGCTGAATTTTAAACATTTTGCAGAAATGGCGCCATCTAGTGATCATACATGCATGTTACGGTCTGGCTACCTTTAACAACCTGCAGCCTGTACAGCGCGTTTTTTCCAACATGTTAAAATGTGTTAAAATGTTTTTTGTCTGCCCTGTAATATAAATTTCACACAGGGGGTAAGACAACAAAATCAACAAATTTGTTTTTTCATGTCCAAACACTATAGAATATAACTAATCAATTGTACATTGGAAAAGAATACAATAACTGCTGTTACATAACTTGATTGGACTCAAGTTGAGTCGAATCTAATTTAAGGCCTCGCCTCATGTCTTCTCCTCTCCTCTACCCGTGCACCAATCGCTATACGCCAAGCGGCTCATGCCATCCCCTCCACTCTACCCACGCGCCAATCGCTATATGCCAACCAACTAGCGGCTTCCCCTCCACTCTACCTGTACGCCAATTGCAATAAACCAAGCACCTCGCGTCTTAACCTGCCCCAATCTATACAGCAAACCCCCTCCACTCTACCCATGCGTCATTTGCTATACGGCAAGCGGCTCACGTCTTTACCTCCACACTACCCGTGCGCCAATCTATATAGCGAGGGTCTCGTGTCTTCCCCTCAACTCTACGTGTGCACCAATCACTATACATTCAGCGCCTTGCGTCTTTCCCACCGCTCTACTCATGCGGCAATCGCTATACGCCAAGCGCCGTGTCTTCCTTTCCACTCTACCCGTGCGCCAATAGCTATACGCCAAGTGCCTCACGTCTTTTCCTCCACTTTATTCATGCGCCAACCTATAAACCAAGCGCCTCGTGTATTCTCCTTCACTCTACCAATGTGCCACTCGCTACAGACCAAGCGCCTCGCAGCTTTTCCTCCATTCTACCCAAGCGCCAATCTATATAGCAAGGGCCTTGTGTCTTCCCCTCCACTCTACCTGTGCACCAATCGCTATACACCAAGTGCCTTGCGTCTTCTCTTCCACTCTACCCGTGTGCCAATCGCTATACACAAAGCGCCTTGTGTCTTCCCCTCCACGCTACCCATATGCCAATTGCTATGTCAAGCGCCTCGCATCTTCTCCTCCACTCTACCAGTGCGCCAATCTATATAGCAAGGGCATCGTGTCTTCCACTCCACGCTACCTTTACACCAATCGCTATATGTCAAGGGCCTCGCATCTTCTCCTCCACTCTACCCAAGCGCCAATCTATATAGCAAGGGCCTCGTGTCTTCTCCTCCATGAATGCTTACATTTTTATTTATACAAAAATAGGTGTCCAAACACACAATAAACTGTTTTAGAGAAAATGTACATGAGAAAACCCTAAAATTTTATTAGATATTGTTATGCCCAGCAGATTTTGTTGAATAATCAGTAATTACATGCACAGAGAATTCTGAATTCTTGTATGTAAAACTGCAGCACTGCACTTTACCAAACATACTGGGTATTAAAATCCTACTAAACTTAAAAGAAAATTAAAAATAGGTATTACACCAGGAAGCCATTATTTTCACTACGAAAGAGAGATCGTATTTATTTTTACTGCATAGATCGCTTTCTGCATCTCGGTGTATTAAGATTTTTTTTACAGTAGTATAGATTTGGCCAGCAGAGGAAGACATTTCATTGGTTGTAAAGAAAGAACTGACATTAAATTTACTGTCTCAAAGTATTAATGTTGTGACATTCATCTACACCACTTGGATCTGAAGTTTAATATATATATTAATATTATCTATACAATAATATCCATCATAACAGTTACAGTTATTCAGTAAAGGCAGTTTGGGCTGGAGGGGGGGGGGGATGGGGGGGGGGT
>JAOUQT010069366.1:0-10317 GCA_025769995.1 Xyliphius kryptos
CTGGACAGGTTGGTTTCACAGAAGTGTGGTTTACTTGGAATTACATTGTGTTGTTTAAGTGTTCCCTTTATTTTTTTGAGCAGTGTATATATATAGGAGAGACAGATGAGCTGCTAGCCAGGAAACCATAACAACAGTTCCTCAAGAGGATTTTTACCATCACCAACTTGCCAAGGCCAGTGCTGAAAATGGGTTCCAAAAGCAGGTAAGACTGGAGAGAGTTCCACAGCTGCCATTTTAAGAACGTCCAACTCCCGGATTCCTGATCTCAAATTCATCCAGACTCGCGAGCTTCTTTCCCGTGATTTATTTATAATAATGCACAACCTTGTGTGTGCCTATTATAAAATACTATAATAACAAAACCAAGGTTTGATAGAATAAGTGTGTTTATTAAAAGCAAACTTGCTTTTAAACTGGGCTTCCACTGATCGCTAAGTAACAAGTTTCTGGTTTCTCTAACAATCAAAAACTGCAATTTACTTAGTAGCTAAATTATAGAACGCAGTTAAAAATATATCGGGAAGGCAATGCACATCGCATTGTGAAAGTAAAAAACCTGTAATATAGCGATTACAATGTTGTTTAAATTATTTTATTTCTTTTGTTTTGCAGGAATTGGAATTCTCCAGTCTGTTCGCTGTACTGCACTGCATCCATGCTTTTTTTGCTGCTAAAGTGGCTTGTCTAGATCCCATGTTTCTGGACAGCCAGAATGCTGCCACAGCTACATACATGCCCACACTGACTGATGCCACCTCAATGGGCCAAACTGCCAAGTATACGCACTAAAAAAAATGACATTAACCTGACATTAATTTGAGCTCCACTCTGGATTAATAGAAGCAACTTGAAATAATTGCAGAAGATTTGTAGCTACACTGACAAGTACTACACTGACATGGACCCATTTTCCAGTTGAGCTCAAATGACCACGAACCACTGTTTTTTAGATTTAATATATTTTAATATGGTATTTTATCAGAACTGTAGTTTGCTGAGTTAATGTGCATTAGAGTGTAGTTATTAAACTCCAGAAATGTTATAATTAAAATATTTAAAGCATCTGATGTCCCATGTTGTTACTGCATTTGCAAGTTTACATTTAACATTTGACAGTGTCTGGGGGTGGAGAAAAAAGGCATTTAATTTTGGTAGAGGCGGCAGCGCTGGGGAAATCCCGGTTCTAATCCCGATTTGGGTGGACTTTCCCTGTTCTCCCCGTGTTCGTGTGGGTCTGATTGTAACTGTGATCTGGGTTTGCTGTAATTGGTCAGGTTTGGGTTCAGAAACTCTGTCCAAAGAATGAGGTCAGCTGATTCAAGTATACTGAACCACCAAGTTATTCCATCAGTGGATGTTTTTTCCTAATGGCACAGAAATATTCCAAGATTACAAACAGGACTCATCGTGCTTTACAATAGGGGGAAAAAATCAGGAAGCATGAGATATTACTCACACATAGATCATTAATCACAGTCCAGACCAGAACCCTATCAAAAATCTTTGGGATGCACGGGAGAAAACTTCCCACCTGTCTTCCTTTGCTGGTAGCTCCATCCTTAGTTTCCAGCTACCAATATTCTCCTCAGCACGTGTCAAACGCTTTTAACCCATGTGATCTCATCACAAGGTCATACACAGTTATATTTCACAGTAAGCTCATTTGACAGCCTGCCTTGTGCATTGTAAACAACAGGGATGTGGAACTCACCTGTGCAGCCCCACTTTCAGTTTCAACTTGTCTTCCTTACAAACACTTCTGCACCTCACACACCAACCTCACATACTGTACTTCTTTGTCACTTTCAATTGTCTCATACAATACCACAGCTACTCGAGAACATGAGAACTCCACTCAGAATCGAACCGAGAATCACCAGTTCTGAAAAGCAAATGTTAACCACTAAGCCACTGTGCCACCGACTCCACCCCCATTTATTCTAAATTTTCAAGCCATACTACCCACTTGACATTCATTAACACATCAATTTCCAGCTTTAGATTCATCATAATCAAAAACAAATAGATATCCACGTCACGTCACCACACTGATTAAATCTGAAGCAACCAGCGAAAACGGAGATGGAATTTTCACAGATATTTGATAAGCACAGAATCTAGTGATATCCAAAATCAACAAGAACAGTTTTTCAACCTCACACTGTGTTCCAAATTATCATGCAAAAAGTGTTTAGGAGTGATAAGGTAAGATTTTATTTGTCAGTTAAACTCATTGATGGTGATGTGTGTCAGGAAAATTGAGGACTCTATCCAACAGGCTATTACATTAAAAGAGCAGCTGCAAGAAAGCCTCGTCATAGCAGCAGACAAGTTTTTGAAGCGGCTGGTGCCTCCAACGTCCCCTGAACAACAAGATGCAGGGTCCTTCAGAGGTTTGCAGCTGTGTGTAAGCCATCCTGTCGACCTCCTCTATCCACTGCACACAAGCAGAAACATCTCCAGTGGGCCAAACAATACATAAAGACTGACTTCAAAACTGTTTTGTTCACCGATGAGTGCTGTGCAGCGCTCGATGGTCCAGATGGATGGAGTTGAGGATGGCTGGTTGATGGACACCCCAAGCAAACAAGGCTACGGCGCAAACAAGGAGGCGGTGGAGTAATGTTTTGGGCTGGAATCATGGGGAGAGAGATTGTCAGCTCCTTTAGGATATCTGAAGGGGTAAAGATGACCTCCATAATGTAAGTGGAATTTCTCAAACAGCACTTCCGGCCATGTCCGGAGCAAGATCATTTTCATGCATGATAAGGCACTGTCTCATGCTGCAAAGAACACATCTGCATCTCTGGCTGCTATGGGCATAAAAGGGGACAAACATATGCTGTGGCCCCCATGCTCCCCTGACATCAACCCCATTGAGAACCTCTGGAGCATCATCAAAAGGAGTGTCTATGATAGCGGGAGGCAGTTCACATCCAAGCAACAGCTCTGGGAGGATATTCTGTCTTAATGCAAAACAATTGAAGCAGATAGCATCCAAAACTGTTTGATTTCAGGTTGTAATAACCTGCTAATGCTTATAATATCACAAATGAACATTTTTTTGTTCTTTATAAAAAAGAAAAGGTTAAAAACTCTGCTGTGCATAATAATTTGGAATATGCATTTTGAGTGTTTTTTTTTTTTATTCTATTATTATTGGCAGTTTGTTCAAAAACTTTTCAATTGTAATAGTTGATGACTGGAAAATTAAAATGACTGCAATTCATAATTTTGGAAAATCTGAGAAAATATTATTTGCATAATAACTTGGAACATAGTGTATAACAGCACTTGCCTGGCCACATGCATTTGAACAACATTGTAGTAAACTAACTGTGTGTAAACAGTTTAGAGAAGGTCCTTTTCTGTTCAGCCTGCACATACCAAGCTCCATAAATAAGTTGCTGGTAAGTTTAGGCCCACGCAGAAGCCTGACCTCAGCACTATCCAACACCTTTGGAATGAACTAGAACTGAGATTGGGAGAGCTTTAAGTTCTACAGACATACTCCAAATCCTGTTTGTCTCCCTCTGTCTGTCCCCCTGTCTGTCGCTCTGTCTGCCCCTCTGAATGAATGGATCTGACCCCCACCCCCTTACTGCTGACACAGCAGTTTGAGGAAGACAGCCGTAAGTTCAGAGGGAGCTGCCGGAATCAGTCGTAGTGTAAACAAACACAAGCGGCTGATTAGCTTGTCGTGATAATGGTGCGTCTGAGGCTGTAATCAGCGCAGCTCGCGTGATCTGTTAATAAGTAATTCCGGTTTTATTCCAGCATTCGTGTCTCAGCGCAAATGTCTGAAACTGAGTTTCTCTGCGTGAAATTTGACTTCTGGCTCCCTCTCTAAGCAACGTGGTGCCATGACTGCAACAGATTTAAGGAAATTAGGTTTTAAAAACGTTAAACCGTTGAACATTGACAACTGATCAGAGTCACTGAACCAACTCTGCATCGTTCATTCATTATTAGGTAATTCATTCAGTCCTAATATGACTGCTGTTGAAGTGGTGATAACCTCACCACTTTGCTGCTGATCCAGATGGAACAGTTTAGGGAAGGTCCTTTTTTCTGTTTTTAAAGCACACAGCAATGTTAATAAAGTCCATTTTAACTTTAAACCCATCCAACAACTTTAGAAATTTGTGACTTAACAAAAATGACCAAACATTCCAAAATCTTCTCTCATCTCTCTATTCTATTTTATCATCTTTTATTCCTCTCGCATCGCTCTTTTCTCTTACTTCGTCCCCTTTCATTTCTTCACCCCATTCTTTTGGGGTCATTCTCTCGGCTGAATTGATCCCCGCCGCTGCTCTTCAGGGTCTTTTCCACTCTCTCCTCATGTTTGTTTAGCAGGGCGGCTCGGACACGTTCGATCGTTTAGATTGCGGTGGTTGTCATGGAAACCAGCCTGTGAGCTCACAGGTTTCCAGGGACGTGGAAAAAAGGGAGAGAGAGCGCGCAAGAGTGAGTTCACCGAAAGAAAACGATGCAGAGACCCACTGCTGCAGCTGCTGAGCTTAATTTCTCGCCGCTCCTAAAAACAGATTTACGAACACCCACTCCGTGGCGCGGTGTTGAGCACTGGAACAGGGTCCCCGCGCCGATAAGGAAACAGAACGGGTTCGAGTTCTATTTGCCAGATGGCTGGTTAGATAACATCGCTGCCGCACACGGCACCAGCATTATCTCATAACTCCACTTATACTTTCTCATTTTGAGAGTGCATCATGCATTTACAGTGCTGTTTAACGTTTAGCTAAGATAGACATGCTCATTTACAAACGGACCGCTCAGAGACTTAATTGAAAAACATCATGACATAGGGATTCTTATCCTATGAACTAAAAACAGTTTGAAGGTCAGTGACACCTTCATTCTCTTTAAACTTCACTTGAAAGCTAAGCAGCAACTAATATACAATTTTAAGATACATAAATACCACACAAGTTGCTATCCTTACTTGTGATTATCGATGGTTAGAATTTTGCCCCTCCAAATTCAAGGAATATGGCTGAAAGGACTAATTTAGCCAAGACCCACTGTCTTTGGAGTTTATATACACTTGCCATATATGATGTAGCTGGTGGACAACAAGCCAAGAAGTTAATCCAGAGGAACTGAATGTGCTGCAGTAATTCAGTATACAGCGGTACCCCCTGTGCACAAATGACCCAAAGATTACAAATTATCAAAAAAAGTGGACCACATTTGTCACCTTTAAAACTGCACATTGAAATGAAGTGTCCACTCATTCACTTGATGCCACATGACTAACACAACTATGAGATGTGGAACTCCCCAAAAGTCCTGTCCCATGGCTTTCTCTCTTCTCGCAGCATAACGACTACACACATAAAGGCACCCGCACTACTGTGACTCCATGCTTTTCCAACAATATATGGAGATCCCGGCTGACCGATGAGCCAGGTTCCTACCAGTCAGAATTTCCAGTTCTGGTGACTGGGTCAGGTTCTACTTTGCTGCTCTCTGGTGGTCTTTTCTGCCTCTGACTCAAATCTAAATGTTGTTATTAAAGACAGTATGCCCCACAGTCACTGCAGATTTATCCTTTTCTGAATCTGAAGAACCAGTGCTGGAAAATTTAGTCCAAGTCCATCTTCTTTCAGTTTCATAGCTCCATTACTCACTGTATTCCTCCAGTGACGTTGTGACGCAGTGAATTTCCGAATCGGCCTTGGGCTTTTCCATCAATGTACTTCAACTTGTCGATTTTTAAAACTGAACTGAATATGTTTTGAACACTTTCCCGACAGAACCCTCACCCTCTCCTGGGCTTGGGACACACAGACTATGGGGACAATTTAGAACAGCCGATTCACAATAAACTGTGGGAGAAAACGGAGAACCCGGAGAAGCTAAAATAATGTGAACTCTTTAGGATGGTTTATTGAGTGGCGCTTAGCATTTCACACTTTTTTGCTGGAGGTCCAAGACTGACTATTAAAAAAAATGGGGCCGGTGGAGTTCCAGGAAGATGCCGTTTGAGAAAAAAACGATGTACTGTACCTTAAACTGTGCTAGGAGGTCAAAGCCAGCTGATTTGGTCAATGATATGCAAATGTGTGTGAACAGTTTGGGGAAGGCCCTGCACAAGCAAGGTCTATAAAGTCATGACCTCGACCCCACTAAAATACTTTGTGATGAATTAGAATAGAAATTATGAACAAGGTTTTCTGTCTTTTACAGCCGCAGCATCGGGTGAAAATGAAGAGCGAGTGTTTCGCGAGCGAGTACGACCCAGAAAGCGTCAAGGAGCCGTGCGCCGGCGTGTCCATCAGGTTAACGGTCACAAATTCATGGCGACTTACCTGAGACAGCCGACTTACTGTTCCCACTGCCGGGATTTTATCTGGTATGTCTCTAAACACTTTTACTCAAAAGTGTGAAATGAGGGTCCAATGTACTGTTTGTGAGGTGTTTAGGATCTGACACGTGTGTTGGGGTTCTGTTTTACAGGGGGGTTCTGGGTAAACAGGGCTACCAATGTCAAGGTGAGTATCATCTAAATTCAGATTAAATTGTTTATTCATTTTATTCATTTTATGAGATATAATTAGGGTCACAGTGGGGTTTAAACCCCACTCAGTTATAAATATCACAGGGCTGACACACAAACACAATCACACACATTCTCACTGGGGATAGTGAGAATTCTCCTTGTCACCTGTTTATGGACTGGGTTCTTTTTTGTAGGAAAAATGCACGTGTGGAGAGAACATACCAATTATCTTAGAAAAATCCCTGCTTATATATCGACCAGTTCTTTTAGATATAAGATGTTTTATGTTATCAGAAGCTCAAAATATATATATACACCGATTTTTACAAATGAACACTCCGCTTGGTAAATCTGAGCTCCTTTTATCACTGAGAGCCACCACTCTAAAGGTCACAAAATTGTTTTTAATGGACATTCCAATATACTCCGGACAGCAGAGGTTTTATGAAACCTGGCAAATATTTTATTTGATTTTATTTGTAGTTTTCATGAACTGCTATAATTTTGCTAATTAAAAAAAAAGAAGGCCGTAGCTTATGGGTTCAAATTGCAAAGTAGTTTGGTTGGGACCTGAGAGTGCGGACAAAAACATGTCTAGTCTGTGAAATTTTTTTTAGCACAAGTTAGAAGCCTAAATGCGTTTTGGTGCACTATGAAGCCAATTAGATGCTAATCAGTGTAAATTTTGTTATCTAAGAAGATGCTCACTAGCTGCACCTACAATTTAAGTTTGATGTCTGTAGGAGTTATGGTCTTGGCCACCCATCACGTTTTACCCAAGAAAAACCATAATAAGAATAAAATTCTGAGCAAAAACAATAGAGTATCAAGAACTTTTTTGTGATTGAACCGCATAAGATTTATTTCCATCCATCCATTATTTTCCACTTTTTTTCCTCTACTAGGGTCGCAGTGGGGTTCTCTACTAGAAATTCTCGGGGGCTGGGCAGATACTCCCAGGACGCCAATCTTTTGCTGGGCACACACTCACGCCCACATCCACACACAAACACACACTATACAGGGCAATTAAGAGCATTTATTTTACCTGGAATCTATGTTTTTGGACTGTGGGAGAAAACCAAAGAATTAAAAAAAAAAACATGTGGACATCATAGAATTCCACCCAGATTGGGATTCGAACCGGTAATCCAGTGCTGAAAGGCAAACATGCTAACCACTAAGCCACCGTGCCACAAGATATATTTTGTATAAAAATTTTTTTAGCTGGAATGACATTTTGTTATCTTGTACCTGTAAAGAGCAATGACAATGAAGTTAAATAAATCAATCAATCAATAATTCTAATATTGACCACTGTGCGTTTTTTGTACAGTTTGTACCTGTGTGGTTCATAAACGATGCCATGAGCTTATCATTACAAAGTGTCCGGGTTTGAAGAAGCAGGATGACACACCAGAGGAGGTCAGAGTTCACATAATTCCTTTCATTCCATTTGACACTGACACATTCCTTTAAACGATTCTTTCATATCACATGGCATGGCTGTTTTCAAATCTTAGTGAAATTGGAAATCATCAGTGGGATTTATAAGAGAGAAGTAAATTATTTACATGAGTCATGTGGTGAATGGTGAATCGCAGTTGTAATGATCACAGTTGTTTACGTTCAGGTGGGATCTCAGCGATTCAGTGTGAACATCCCCCACAAGTTCAGCATCCATAACTACAAGGTACCGACGTTTTGCGACCACTGCGGCTCCCTACTGTGGGGTCTGATGCGACAGGGGTTGCAGTGCAAAGGTTCGAATCTATTTAAATATTAGTTGTATTACGTGACGTTGATAAGTGGAGTCATGTCTTGGTGTGGCTTCAATACGAATTTGTGTTTCTCATGTTGCAGTTTGTAAAATGAACGTTCACCGGCGCTGTGAGACGAACGTTGCCCCGAACTGTGGCGTGGATGCCAGGGGCATCGCCAAAGTTCTTTCAGACCTTGGAGTGACGCCAGACAAGATCTCCAACAGCACCCAGCGCCGAAAAAAGGTACCAGTAACCAACCAGAGATTGCGTTAATATCTGTGGCGGGACGTGCATTTTGCACTTTAGCCTTCATGAATGATCCATCTGAATTAATCTGCCTGTCAATAAATAAAAGTAAAATTGCTAATGAACTCACCTTCTACGGCATAATTCAGTCCGTTTTTGTAAATGAACCCTGGATCAAGTAAAAGATTTCCACTTCAAATATCAAATACTGTCATCTAGTGGCCAATGTATACTGCCACCTAGTGGTGGAACAATATATTTTATATTGCGCATTTATACGAATGTGAAGTGGTCAGAGGTATGGGTTATTGTGAATAATGTTACTGCTAGACAAGTGGCTCAGCCAATCACATTTAAGGAGCGGAACTGTCCGTTTTATAAAATTGTGTAGCCACACTAAAAATTACCAACAATAACCTCATAAAATTGCAATAATCATTCATTCATTCATTATCTTCCGCTTTCTTTATGAGAGTCGGGCGGGGGCTCCCCATGCCCATCCAGAGTAGAACGTCTCGGGCGCTTATCAGATAAACACAGGACAGGGCACCAATCCATCGCTGGGTACACACTCACTCACACCGCCACACACACACACTATACAGGGTAAGTTAGAACATTCAGTTTACCTTAAATCCATGTTTTTGGAATGTGGGAGGAAACCGGAGAACCCGGAGGAAACCCACACAGACACGGGAAGAACATGGAAACTCTTTTCAGATTGGGATTCGAACCAGGAATCCCCAGCGCTGAGAGGTGAATGTACTAACCACTAAGCCACTGTGCCACCCAAATGCAATATTAATTAGGAAAATTATATTATATTATATTATATTTTATATATATATATATATATAGTGATTGTTATATAAAATAACACCACAAATCCTAATTAAATCCTGATTAATTGTTCAAAATCCATCCTCTTTTTTTTCATAAAAAGAGTTCAATTAGCTTCATTAAGAAGTCATCGAAGCTGTTGCAGAATTGTATTGTAAGTTTTAATTGGGTGAAAATGTCCACTCATCAAAAGAACTGTCTAATCAGAGTTCCGATGTACATTGTAAAAAAAAAGAAAAATAATTAATGCTCATCTGATTTTGTACTGGTCTTTTATCTTACAAAAAGAGACAGAGAGAGGCTTGCATCAGACACCACAGCATTTTCGTTTCTATGATAACCACCATTTGTTTTCTGCTTACCATTCTATTTGAAAAAATGTTGTTCATTGAGAAACATTTTTTTAGTTTCTTAAAGTAATTGATGAATTTTTCACATAAAAAAAAAAAACCTTGAAAAAAATGTTGACACAATGACACATTGTAGCTTAATGCAGCACACACAGTATGAGCAGAATTATTAGGCAAGTTGTATTTGAGAGAATTGTTTTTTATTGAACAACAACTATGTTCTCAATCAACCCAAAAGACTCAAATATCAAAGCTTAATATTATTGGAAGTAGGAGTTTTTGTTTTTATTTAGATTTGGCTATCTTAAAAGGATATCTGTTTGTGCAGGTAACTATTACTGTGCAGAATTATTAGGCAACTTAACAAAAACCAAATATATATACCCATCTCACTTGTTTATTTTCACCAGGTAAACCAATAGAACAACATAAAACTTAAAAATAAACATTTCTGACATTCAAAAACAAAACAAATCAGTGACCAATATAGCCACCTTTCTTTACGATGACACTCAAAAGCCTTCCATCTATAGATTCTGTCAGGTGCTTGATCTGTTTACGATCAACATTTCAGGCAGCAGCCACCACA
>JAOUQT010069416.1:0-10316 GCA_025769995.1 Xyliphius kryptos
GGGCATGGGGATCTTCTTAACAGGCAGTTATTATGAGCGTATGAAATACAGGTACAAACCTGAAACACCGAAATCTTTGATCTATGTAGTTCATAACTAGACTGGACTTTTGTTACTAGTGTAGGCTGTAACTAATAAACACGTACGTACATAAAACACATTATCGGCAAAAAAAAGTAAATCAGTCAATCAAGCCAGCTTACTACCAATAAGTTATGAAGCCTTGTAAAAAATAAAACATATGCATTACAAACTAGTTGAAAGTTCAGATTGATACGAGTTCTGGTTTGTTTTTATTAGTTTATAGATAAATCACTTTGGGCTGCAATGGCTTGGTTTTCTTTGGCTCATCTACAGTCGAAAAAGTTGCCAAAACGGGTCATATATATGGAAATAAAGTTTCTTTATTTACCGTTTTTTCCAAAAGTGCATTGTCACAAAGCAGTGACAAACCTGCTTAAACCAGCCTAAACCCCCAAAGGGCAAAGCGGAAGCGACCGTTGCAAGAAAAGCCCTGTTATTTAGTTTTTTTAGGAAGAAACCTTGACAGGACCAAGGCTCAGTGGGGGCCTCATCCTCTTGGAGCAACCAGGACAGCCATGTACAGATTAATTAGAGAGCTCCATACTCAACAATTGAAAAAAAATTAAATATCGTTTTGAATTAAACTGTCATTTTTTAAACATCATTTTAGCAATCAGGCACGGTGCTTAGTGGTTAGCTCTTTCGCCTCTTAGCGCAAGAGCTTCCATGTTCTCCCCGTGTGCACATGGGTTTTCTCCAGGTTCTCCGGTTTCCTCTCACAGTACGAAAACATGGATTCCAGGTAAATTGAATACTCTAAACTGCCCCATATAGTGTGTGTGTGTGTGTGTGCCCAGTGATGGATTGGCGTCCTGTCCAGGGCTTATCTGCCCTGCGCCCGAGATGTTCTCTCCTGGATGGGCATGGGGAACCCCATCGTGACCCTACTAGAGGACTAAGCAGAACATAACGGATGGATGAATGGATTTTAGCAATCATCATTTACACAAATTAGAATAAGTGACTGAATATATTTAAAAGCCGATTACTTCATTTCCTTTCTGTCTCATCAGTGTATATGCTGTATACATTTTTTTTTTACCAATTTCCAGAATGATCAGGAGTTTGTTGGGCTTACACTATTAATAAAAGGGGTTAAAAAAGCAGCGATTACATTGTAGGATGTGCTCAAATGTATTCTGTCACTGTGGTTTGACTTTTGTAATTGTATTATTTCAGCCAAAATAAAGTACAATGCTGATGGATTAAATGTTGTGAGATATAGTATAACTTGTTGGCATTAAATAAATCGAAACTTGACTTGAAATCATTGTTACACCGTTTCAACAGTAAAATTTACGGTAGCACTTTCTATGAATCCGGTATTCATAATGCATAAGTGCATTCTTATTGGTTTATAAATTATTCATAATGCTTTGTAACACAAGCTGACAATACATCCTTAGTCTCTTTCAAAAAGGTCATTAATGACAACACTATGCCTGTAAAGAGAGCTTATAAGCTATTATAAACAGTTATGAGCACTTATAATGTCCTTTTAAGGAAAAGCACTCATTAAACACAAATGTTATAAGCCTTTATGTCACTGATCTGTATAATAAATTAATGAACAGTTATAATATAATATATAATTTACAATGCATTATGTCATCTAATGCATCTAATGCCAAACTCTGGTCCTGCTCAGACCCCACTTACACTTCTTGCTCCAACCACCGCATGTGGTTACAGGCAGGCAGTGGCAGATCGATACACGGCACCTCACACTAAAAAGATGTGCGGTGCACCCTGTATAGAGGAAGAGGTGCAAAGTATATTGTTAATGCTTGCTGGACATGGACTGGGTTACTGGATATAACTTGGCAGAAAAAGGCTTTTCTGCTGAGATGGTTCTGATGGATGACTCTACATGTGTATCAGTGCAATGGTTCCATTACATTGGTTCATTTTGCAGATGCTTTTATCCAAAGTGGATTACAAGTGGCTTAGTATCCTAACTTAATGGTTAGGGTCTGAGTACAGGGTTAGCCATAAAAAAAGCACTCCAAGAACATTAAATAAACAAGGAATGAGAGAGCATGCATTCTTTGATTGCTAGAGAAACCGCAAACCTTTTACTCAACGATCAGCGTTAATAAAAAAAAAATAAAAAAAAAAGATTAAAAACTAGACTAGAACCAAATTTTGTAATCATATTATTAAAACGAGGTTGGGCATTATCATAAATAAATCACAATAAATAGATGCTATTAGGCACGATACGAGTTACAGCTCAATGCAAATGAATTATTGTCAATAATAATAGTAATTTTTATTTATAAAGTGCTTTTCAAAGCACTCAAGGTCACTGTACAAGAATTCAACAAAAAAAGAGAAATGCATCTACATAGAACAGTAAAATGCATAAGAAGAAAGTAAATAGTACAGTAATAAATAAGAATAAAAATAAAAACAGAGGAATAAAATTGTAAGATGATAATAAAACCCTAAATAGATAAATTATTGATTGCTCAGTTAAAGAGATGTGTTTTTAGTCCGACTTTGAACAATGGTAGAGAATGACAGATACGTAACTCCAATGGGAGCCCATTCCAGAGCTTAGGGCCAGCTACACTAAAAGATCTGTCACCTAGAGAACACAATTTTACGGAAGGGACTGCTAAGAGGTGCAAATGTATTTGTTAGAAATATGGCTCTGCCAATCAGATTTAAGGATTGAAACAACCATTTTTTTAATGAGGGTTAAAAGCTTTGCTTAAAGCTAATCAGTAATGCAGTAAATTCGGGATTTAAATGCCAACCATCAGATATATAGTCCAACACCCTGACCATCAGCTACCCACCCTGATCCTGTGTATGGTTTTGGTTGTAAAGGTCGCATGTCTTACAAGTGTCTCTATGCAGTGTAGCATTAATAGCATTTGTCAATTATGTATGCCATTAAATACTAGGTATTTGAACCCATTTTTTTGTTTAAATTATTTGAACTACCTTAAGCTCTTTTTGTCTCCTGGTGTTTTATCTAATGTGGTTGAGTCCATGGTTCAAGAGCTTTCCATCATGTGACACCTATAGGTTTTATCTTATCTGGCATATAATTCCTTTCTCTCCTAAATAATGAGCAACAGAATCGGTTGTTTTACTGCCTTTGCTCCGTATACCCACACTCTTCTAATAAGGAATTTGCAATGTGTGAAACTACAGAATTATGATGTTGTGTAGCCGTTTAAATGAATATTGTAATTACACACTGGAATCACTAGAGACAAATGATTCATTATTTTCATTCATTCATTCATCATCTTACCCTTAATCCTCTACTAGGGTCCTGGGGTATTTATCCATGCCCATCCAGGGGAGAAGGTGCTGGGCAGATAAATCCAGGACAGGGTGCCAATTCATAGCTGGACAAACACTCACACACACACATACACACAGACTAAAAAGGGATGATTTAGAGCAGCCTATTCACCTTGAATCCATGGTTTTGGACTATGGGAGGAAACCGGCGAACCCGGAGGAAACCCATGCGGACACGGGGAGGACATAGAAACTCAAGATTTAAACATGGTAACCACTAAGCCATGTGCCACCTCACTTTACTGTCAAATTACAATAATCCATACTTTTTATTGTAATTGTGAGGAGATAGTCCATATAAATCTGAACTCAGCCCAGCGATAAGTTGGCACCCTATCCAAGGTGCATCTGCCCAGCGCCTGAGACCTTTTCCCCTGGATTGGCACGGGGAAACCCTCCACGATCCTCATAGAGGACTAAGTGGAAGATAATGAATAAATGAATCTTACCGCATATAATTAAGTGAGCTTCTACATGTCTTTAATTCCCCTGAAGTACCGTAACAGCGTTCTGCTTCTGAATTCCCTCAGCTTTCCTGCACAAAAGGAAATTGTAGAAAACCTGAATGCTTTTTCTTTCTAAGCTAAAATCGAGAAAGGGCAAAAAACAGCTGAGCTAAACTGGGGGTGGTGAAAGCAGATTTTCTGCTCCACAGCCTGGTCTTAAAGTCAGCTAAGCTGTTGATTGGAGAGCTGTAGGAGAGGGCTGTAATGATCCTCCTGAATGTGAGACGAGATGCACTTGAAAGGGGTATTAGATACACACCTTTAGACTCACCATTACTGTAAGCAGCTGTGCTGCTTCAGGGCATCCTCTTTATTTATGGCGATGTAGTAGATTGGTAAAAACATGCACTTCTATTTCAAAGGTCGGATTACAGACTCGGTGGAATGAGGTACCAGCGAATCAAGACCTTTCGCACCTTTCAATGCTGCAGAATGCAATCAGCCACATCCTGCCTTCATTTGTATCAAAGCTGGTTAAGAGTTTTAAAACTAATTTACACAATTAATCTACATTATAAAAGGATAATTCTAATTCAAATACCCCGTACGTCATTATAACACAATTGGTAATTATTTACACCAGTGGAATGATCTATTGGTAACGTCCCCCTATTGTAGAGGTCAGCAGGAGGCAACCCAAAGGTTGTTTGAACTATAATGAAACAAATAATAATAAAAACTGGACTTTCAGACATAGTACACTCTCAGAACACGTGTTAATATAAACATTTTTGTTGACTTTAAACACATCTTTATGTCCAAAGAGGGACAATGCACCATGAGTAGTTTGTAACACATACTGTATTTTGTGTCATATTGATTAACACATAGATGTGTATATGGTTTTGACACTTTTATGTGTTAAGCTTACACAAAATGAACCCTTTTTATAATGTGTTCTAAGCCATGTGTATACAAACACAACCAAAGAATAAAATTACCAATTTATTAATTTTATCAGACAATAACAAGTGTTTGCTCACTCATTCTTACACACATTTTTTCGCTGTTGTATGTTGTTTAACTACATAGGTTGCAGTTGAACAACAGCAATCTATTTAGTCTGTTCGTCATGGCCTGTAAGGGTGACCAAAGCAAAAATACAATGCACTTTTACAGTAGATGTGATATAGTGCGTTACATATGGAGTGAGAGAAAATGAGAACAAAACTGACAAGTTTACAAACTTTCGGTGGGCGTCCCAAGATAGAGAATGTGATTTAAAACATTAAAAATGTCGTGGTTACGTGAATTTAAACTGCGTCACAGACCGAATGGCGAAGAGAGGAGAGAAAACCTGACGCGAAGAAATACGTTGAGTGGCGCACGCGCGGTTCGTTAAACTCGCCGTCCAAATGACCGTATGCGACATGACTAAATAATTAATAAGGTACTTTTATGTAGTTCGTGTATTTTACTCATACGGCGTTTTTGTTCAAAACATACATCCGCTATGTTGCGCTTACCTTCATTTAAACTTTAAACTTCCTGCCACAGACTGGCGAGCTAATCTGACGCAGTTCAAAGGCGCGCGCGCAGAGGTTCAAACCCAATGACGTGGTCAATGGCTGAGAAGCGACGTGATTGGTTGATGAATTACACACAATTGGGTAGCGGGTTTTTTTGTCATTTTATCCTGAGATTTTTTTATTTTTTATTATATTTTTTTGTTAAATGTATTGTGTTAAACACACAAAAAAAGATTATTTTTTGTGTTCATTTCCAACACAGAGTGTACATACGGAGCCGGTAGAATTTTTATGCGTTTGAGCCTCGGACCCACATGAAAACGTATTTTAACATCACCAAAAACAATTATTTATAAAATATTTGGGGCAAAGTGTAGATTTTGTAAAACTTGGGAAAACTGCGTTTTAGGGTCCTGAACCGTCTACGACAAATAACGCGACAATGACGTCACACATGCGATTGTTATTGATTTTTGCATGTGAAAAAAATGAATGCTACTGGAGACTGCTGATTATGTTAATTCGGACGAATTTTGCTCGTTTCTTTTTACAAACCAAATTGTTGCAATAGAGTGAGGGACACATGAGAAGTCAGAACAAAGTCAGTGGACACCCCACCTGCTGAAATCCAAACTAGTCCTTAAAACAAGTTGTCTTTCATAGCATCATTCATTCATTATATTCCGCTTATCCCTTTATGAGGGTCGCGGTGGGGTTCTCCATGCCCATCCAGGGGAGAACGCCTCAGGTGCTGGGCAGATACACCCAGGACAGGGCGCCAATCCTTCACTGGGTACACACGGTCACACACACATCCACACACTATACAGGGCAATTTAGAGCATTCAATTTACCTTCATGTTTTTGGAATGTGGGAGGAAACCGGAGAACCCAGAAGGAAACCCACACAGACACGGGGAGAACATGCAAGCTCCACCCAGATAGGGATTTAGGAACATTTAAAAAAAAATCCCAATTATACCAGAAATGCACGGTCCTCTTAACATGAAAATGTAAATAATAAGCCATCTTATTTATCGTATTTGTTATTCATATCTATACAAAAATTGTGTTACGTCTTTTCTGGGATGAAAACCCCCAAACCAACAGATGGTAATGGACCATGCTGTGCAGGTTAGAGAATGTCCCAGCCTGATAAAAGGAAAAATAAAAAATGCTGAATCAAAACTGTGCAATGAATATGCAAGAAGAGTAACACACAGAACGCAAACACTCCCCATTGAGAGTTTGCATATTAATATGATATGAAGGTATATACAATCAGCACTGGGAACATAATTAAAACCAGATGTGGTTTATCTGTACTTAATCGCAAGAAGGTGGAGTGCTATGTTTTTGCATTACGGTATTTTCTGGAGGTAAAATGAATCAGGAATCAGCCTTCTGGTATTACTTGACATTATGTAAATGTTAAGTAACGATTATATGTTAATGCATTAGTTAACATGAAAGGGGAATAGATAAAAAATATAAATTGATAAAAATCCAATTCCAATATTTAGTAAACATGACATTTAGAATCTAATGGTATGAAAACGAATTCGCGTCATCAGATTTGATTTCCCATACTTAGGATGTACAGAGCACCACCAAGCTCTTCAGTTTCCATGCCGATAGGACAGGATGATTTCACTTCGAGGTTCCCCATTATGTCCTTGGAAAAACTAAGTATGTCTTACCATCCTACGTTCAATCTCACAATCATACGCAAGACGGTCCTCAAGTCCCTACAGATCTGAAATTGGCTTCTTCATTCCCATCATGTCCTCGAAAAAATGCTTCTCACCTTCATAAATTCAACCCCCTCCATGTCCTTTGGGGGAAAGAGGGAATCTGGCTTTCCTCGTTTCATTCATTCATTTATTATCTTACGCTTATTCCTTTATGAGGGTCGCGGGGGGGGGTTCCCCATGCCCATCCAGGACAGGGTGCCAATCCATCACTAGGCTCACACTCACTCACACACCCACACACACACTATACAGGGCAATTTAGAGTATTCAATTTACCTTCATGTTTTTGGAAAGTGGCAGGAAACCGGAGAACCCGGAGGAAACCCACGCAGAGACGGGGAGAACATGCAAACTCCACCCAGATTGGGATTGGAACTGGGAATCCCCAGCGCTGAGAGGCGAATGTGCTAAGCACAAAGCCCCTCATATAATTGTAATAGTAAATATATAAATCAGTATAACATACAAGTGTATTTAATACTACTATTACTTCATGTCTTGCTCATGATAACATAACCTCTTGTAATTTGGTAAACACTTAACGTATAGTTTTTGCAGGCTTATTTCTTAGAGATTGACCTATTTTAAAAAAAGTAAAAAGAATATGCCATGTTCATATAATAGTTTTCCAAAAGCCGAACAAGAACACTGAATATTTGAAATTGTTATAGTAAGAATCCATGATCAAAAGCAGTGCATCTATCTCTGCCTGCCACATGTGATGTCATCTGACATCTGTGAAGGAATACCATGACCTATATATGGATTGCAGCCCGCAGTGATGGCAGCTCTCTGAAGTCAGACCAACATTCCGGACAAGGGTCCATACAGCTGGCACTTCCGTGCGGTCACACACACACAAAACTCTCAGTGCACACGCTCAAGCTGGCGAGAACAGATACTGGTGAAAGAGGGAGAAAGACACAGGCTCTGCAGCAGTCCCATTTGCATTACATGTCCAATCGCCACTCAGAGCTGTCAGCCATGCTATTGAGCACCATGGCAGCCATTCATCCCAAACACACATTACTGTCTCACGTCACATCAAAGAACGCGGCCTTTTAGAAAGAAAACATATCTTGACAAGTGACAACTCCACAATGTGTTACACCATGACAGGGCAAGCAATTATACAATTTTCCCAAAAAAAAGAAGTGAAAACTTTTCTCTGATCATCTATGCTGTGCATAGTTTTTGCCCTTCTCCCAAACTGAAAATTGCCAACCAGAGACTAAAAGATATCTTGCGACATATTGTTCTCATGCATGATCTACTTTTTCCAGATGTCCAAAAGTAAACAGAACTATACGGTAGCGTAACTTGACTGTAACAGTTGCAGCTGCTGTATTTCTATTAATGCAATTTATCAAAACTATATAATATAATGTAATACAAAAATCTTGAATATAAAAAGATTACAAAGTTAAATTACTATAGATATCCCGTCTCATCTTTCGCTCAATCCTCTACTAGGGTTGCAGGGAGGGTCTCCATTCCCATCCCTGGAAGAACGTTACAGGCACTAGGCAGATGTACCCAGGACAGGACGCAAACACTCATTAACACAGACAAAACGTATACAGGGGCAATTTAAAGCCACCAATTTGTCTTGAACTCATGTTTTGGACTCTGGGAGGAAACCAAAATTAGTTGAATCCAAAGAAAACTCATGTAGTCATGAAGAGAACATGAAAACGCCACCCAGATCGGGATTCGAACCTGAATCCACAGCTCTGAGAAGCAGACCTGCTACCAACTATGTCATAGAGCCACCCTTGTGTTAATTTAAGTTTATTCAAAATGATGAAATAGGCTGGCACGGTGGCTTAGTGGTTAGCATGTTCACCTCTGAGGATCCAGGGTCGAATCCCATTGTGGGTGGAGTTTCCATGTTCTCTTAAGGTCTACATGGTATCCTCCAGGTTCTCCAGTTTCCTCTCACAGTTCAGAAAAATGGATACAAGGTAAATTGCTGCTGTATAGTCTGTGTGTGAGACACTGTGTTCCTAGTGTATCCCACATGTATCTGCCCAGCATCCGAAACTTTCTCCACTGGATGGGCGTGGGGAAATCTCCCGGTACCCTAGTAGAGGAGTAAGGGGAAAATAATGAATGAATGAATGAAAATAATGAAATCAACTTTGTCTCTAGTGGTTCCATATCATATATAGTCCAGCATGTCCACATATTTAACCAGCGTCTTGCATCTCAACATTACTACAGCTTAAAAAGCCTTAAAATGGTCAATTTTCATCCCTCATCAGAACACCACAAACATATATTTTCAAAAAATAATTGTATCGTCAATAAATTTGAAAAAGGTCAATGCTAGTTCAAGTTAAACCATTCTGGAAAAGTTTGTGGTGATGAATCCTACAGATGATTGGGTACATACGGCACCTTCCTGCCAACCAAGCAAATGATCTTTAAATAAATCAACTGCCTACTGTTCTCTGCACATGTTTCTCCCCGTTTAAAAAAAGAACGCTTGAAGTAAGAAACATTTTTTTTTATAAATAACTTACAGTATCTTAAAGTGAACTACTTTTCCCAACCTTGACCTATTTTAGATTTTATTTTCTTCTTCTCAGAGCCAGAAAAGGGTGACTGTGTTGAAAAGATATGCAATTTAGAAAAAAAGAAATAAATTGTACATCAGCTCTACACTGGAACAATAAACCTGAAAAACAAAGTCAATTCAAGGTGAAGAAAAGCAGTTAAATTAAACATCACCCGATGTGTGCTGTAGTCCTGAAGAGAAAAGAAATGCACTATAAATTTAACTGCATTTCTCAGCCGGTTCACTTTCACCTTCTCATATTGAGTAGTAGAATTAATAAAATAGAAAACTGATCTTGCCTGGATCATGGCGGCTATGAGCGTTCCATTAGTCAGGGATTTTCATATCCGGTTTATGACAGCAGTAACCTTCCCTTATTTATTTTAAGTCTCACATGCATAGAGGCCACTAATGAAGACAGGCTTATTCTGTATGTCTCTGTAGGCTGTTAAAGTCACCGAATTAAGATGTTATGTTCATTTCTATGAGACGGCGTTCGATCCAATCAGATTTGCCAAACTATGGCAACCAATGCTGCTTAAAAACATTCATTCATTATCTTCCGCTTATTCCTTTATGAGGGTTTGGGGGGTTCCCCATGCCCATCCAGGGGAGGGGGTTT
>JAOUQT010069426.1:0-20522 GCA_025769995.1 Xyliphius kryptos
GTGAAGACACTAATCATGATTTCTTACAAGAATTATCAACAATGCTTGAACAAGGTAAGAAACTGAAATTTTAGTACCATAATTCAGTTGATTGCTATGCTGTTTATGATGATCTTCATGACGGGAGTAATCACGTGCCCAAAGCCAATCACTTTTGCACAATGATGCTGAGATAATGCATGAAGTTTGGGAACTCTGTACCACCTCTATAGCGTGCGATGAATTCTGTATGTCTGCCGATATTAGCAGGAGCCCTGTCATTACTCACTAATACCAGCTTTTCCAAAGCGAAATCCTGCACCGTGTTATTTCAACCCCCCCTCGTAGTTTTCTTAAGGAGCAGCAGCATTAGAAGCTCTTTTGTGGCAAAACCATTAATTACCATCCAAATAAATACTATCAGCCACTCTGTACTGGCTTCGGTTGCTTTTTTTGAGGTGTTTTAACGGTCTTGTGATATATGGCCTGCTTTTTTCCTCAAATCTTTACCTTGCCGGATATATCTGCTTCTAGTGCACAGCCTGGTGGATGTTAACATGGTAGCTCGCACGACACGTTCTGGAATGTCTCTCACCATTGTGCCGCTTTGCCGTCGCCAGTTAACCTGCAAATGAGGCACACGCCTTTTAAATCATATCCTCACCTTCACTGACCTGCTAATTTAGCTTTTAATATAAGATTCAGCTCACTGGTGTCACCATGTGAGCTATTTTGATAACGGACTCGCGGGTGACTTGTGGTCCTGGCGGCGACCTCGTACCTGTAGGTACCATGTTGGTGACACTTGGTCTAAATTATACAAATGCATCCAACTGTGATTTCAAACATAGATATTCATTTACACAGGCCTGTATGTTATAATGCATTATGAATACAAGATTCATAGCAAGTGTTACCAAACTTTTATTTGAAATTATTCTGAAGTTTAGGCATGACAAAAGTAATAATACATCTGTAGGTAAATCTAAAAAAAAAACAAAAAAAAAAAACTGAAACAGATACAAAAGTAATGGTCTAAATTCTCCTGAAAATCCAGCGACCCCAGAACCAGTGGATATCGATGGCCTAAAAATGTAGAACTACACAATCAAAACTGGCAAAAACTGATGCAATAGGTTTTCAGTTAATTAATTTTAAATGCAGAGTAGAGACAAAACCACTTTGCACTTAAAAGGACTATAGTATTATAATATTTCCATTTATGTTGATAAAACCCTGTAATTACAAAGAAAATGAAGATCCAAAAATCATCTTTTTGTCCTTCTACCTCAAATTTCCTGATATACACAATTTATTGCTTCGACCCTAGCCATGTTCACTTTATTTTTTTTTAAATAAACCAAATCCTGTGTGTAGATTTAGCTCACCAAAGCCAATGAATTACTCCAAGACCTGTTAGAACATGTCCAGTCGAAGAACAATATTTTCCCCCTAATTTTTGTGAAAACACAAACCAGAATACTCAAAATGTTTATCTGCATAAATCCAAATGATTTAATTTCAGATGTCTGTTTAATATCATCTTAGTGTAATGTGCACTTCCCAAATAAAAGTTGAACCCATATTTTAAACAGACTATACATGTAATTTTAGTAAATTTTTATTTACATAAAAAAGACACACGTTTACTCGATTTACACGATTTATGAAATCTGCAATATCAAAAGAACTGCCATTAAATGCATCTCATGGCTTTTTAATGTCATGTGGCTTAAATTGCTTCTACCAAGTCACTTGACCGAGCTTTAGCTAAAGGTTAATACTGATCATATGTTAAAGGTTCAAGAACAAAAATATAATATTATAGTGTAATATAATATAATAAATATAATAGTGTAATATAATGGTTTAATATAATATTTTATTGTTACTCAAGTTCATGAGCTTACTGTGTTAACAGCCATTAACACAATACACTGTGTTCAGAATTATTAGGCAAATTTTGATCACCATCTTTTTTTATACATGTTGTCCTACTCCAAGCTGTATAGGCTTAAAAGCCAACTACCAATTAAGTAAATCAGGTGATGTGCATCTCTGTAATGAAAAGGGGTGTGGTCTAATGACATCAACACCCTATATAAGGTGTGCTTAATTATTAGGCGACTTTCTTTCCTTTGGCAAAATGGGTCAGAGGAGAGATTTGACAGACTCTGAAAAGTCAAAAATTGAAAAATGTCTTGAAGAGGGATGCAGCAGTTTTGAAATTGCCAAACTTTTGAAGCGTGATCACCGAACAACCAAGAGTTTCATGGCAAATAGCCAACAGGGTCACAAGAAGCAAAAAATGCACATGGATTGAGTAAAATCAAGCACAAAGCCGCATTGATGCCATTTGCCACCAGTTTTGCCATATTTCAGAGCTGCAACGTTACTGAAGTATCAAAAAGCACAAGGTGCGCGATACACCTTTGAACAAGAAACATAAGATAAAATGTCAAGACTGGGCCAAGAAATATCTTAAGACTGATTTTTCTATGATTTTTTGGACTGATAAAATAAATGTGACTCTTGATGGGCCAGGTGGATGGGCCCGAGGTTGGATCATGAAAGGGTAGAGAGCTCCACTCCTGGTACTGGTATGGGTTGGTATCATCAAAGATGAACTTGTGGGACCTTTTCGAGTTGAGGATGGAGTGAAGCTCAACTCCCAGACCTACTGCCAGTTTCTAGAAGACACCTATTTCAAGCAGTGGTGCAGGAAGAAGTTGATATCGTTCAAGAAAAACATGATTTTCATGCATCCAAATACTCCACAGCGTGGCTGGCTAGTAAAGGCCTAAAAGAAAGAAATAATGACATGGTCCCCTTGTTCACCTGATCTGAATCCCATAGAGAACCTGTGGTTCCTTATAAAATGTGAGATCTACAGGGAGGTAAAACGTAACACCTGTCTGAACAGTGTCTGGGAGGCTGCGGTGGCTGCTGCACGCAATGTTGATTGTAAACGGATCAAGCATCTGACAGAATCTATGAATGGAAGGCTTTTGAGTGTCACTGTAACGAAAGGTGGCTATATTTGTCACTGATTTGTTTTTGGTTTTGTTTTTGAATGTCAGAAATGTTTATTTCTAAATTTTGTGTTATCTTGGTTTTCCTGGTGAAAATAAACAAGTGAGATGGGTATATATTTGTTTTTTATTAAGTTGCCTAATAATTCTGCGCAGTAATGTTTACCTGCACAAACCGATATCGTCCAAAGACTTTCGTTAATATTAAGCTTTGAGTCTTTTATGTTGATTGAGAACATAGTTGTTGATCAATACTAAACAGAATCATCTCAAATACAACTTGCCAACTTGGCCATAGCTATAGAAATTTGGATGCTTTTAAATTTGTAAAAATAGTTTGGGGAAGGCCATTTTTGGTTTCAGCATGATTGTACCTCAGTGCAAAGAAGCATGGTTGGGTAAAATAGGTGAGGAAGAACTTGACTAACCCACACGAAACCCTGCACTTTATGTTGAGTTGTGTAGTTGCTGTTCTGTGTAGCTCTTTGTTCCTGGAGAACGTTATTTCGTTCCACTATATACCGTAGACCACTATATTTTGTGGGAATGACAAATAAAACTCCTTGAACTTTATTGAGATTATGGGCCAGGCCCTCTAATTCTTCTCACAAATGCTTATACGGATAAATAAGGACAATAATCTTGTAGAAAGCCGATTATAGATATTATTGTTCTCATAAAAAAGAAAATGTTTTAAGATCACATATTTAATGTGCACATAGGTAAACTCTCCTGGCAGAGAGAAGAGAAACTCACTTAGTCCCAGTTGCAAGGATGGACTAACCAGGAGCCATGACAAACCAGATGCTCAGCCAAATGTCAGTGAAGGTAAGAAAAAAAAGATTATATATTGAGAAAAAACTACTACGTAGATCTGTATAAGTGGACATGTTTGAACACGAGGTGTTTAAAATAAAGCAGCTTATGAGTGTATTAACATTTAAATAGTAATGAATTTACGATGTAATCTTTTTATCTCCATACCTTGGTCTTAATGGAAATGATATCTTAATTTCATAATTCAAGCATTGATTGTGGCTACATAATGCATTACATCAAGTAAAGAAAGCTGCAGAATTGGAAGATAAATTGGTAAACTTTCCATGCACGCATAGACGAATTCCACCTACAATTGTTGTTTGCTTTTGGTGCTAAAATATATTACTTTAAATTATTAGACATCATTGTTTAGGGGTGTTAAAAAGATGGCATCTGAGTAAACCGGCTTGTTCTATGGACCAGAAACAGACAATTATAAAATTACAGCATAATTGTCGTACAGTAACTGTGTATAATTGGCTAATTGTCTTTTTTATCGTTCCTTCTATGTTGTAAATGAAATACTGTACATAGTTGTCATTGTAACGCAATAGGTCTTTAAAATTAAACCTAATTGTTAATGCAGTTTTTATTTAAACTGTAATTTGTTCAACTTTTTTTTTATGTGTAAAACATTGTAAACAAAGGCTAAAAGGCTACCAGGCCAGTTACCTAATCTAGAACCAGTCTGGCATCTTGTCTTGCCTGTGTTTTCCTGTAATTGACCTTTACCGCTTCATTACAAAAGCATCACAAAACATTACAAATACATCATTGTATTTTAAGAAGTCAGGGTAAAGGTTAAAATCGTCAGGAGAAAGTAATCCTAAACTAATTCGCAAGTCACTTCGGACAGTTTTTGCATAACTGACTGTCCAGTCAGCTGAAGGTTAATTACTTTAACAGTAAAGGTTTAGCAGTGACCTTGTCAATAGGCCAGTATTTTACTTAAAACAGTCTTCATATTTAGATATCCGATTTTGGTAATCCCAGTTTTATTTGTCAGGTAATAAATGCTGCTCTTTATTCTCTGAATTATTTTAACTACAATATCATCTAAATATTCGGGCTGATTTCAGGTTTTCAATGATCCAAGTAATGAACAGTCTGCCATTCAGCACCAGTCACCATCTCTTTATATGCCGTCTAATCCTAAATTCTTTGTTCGCTTTGTTATAGTTGGTCTTTTGACAAACCCCCAAGATTTATTAAATATGATATTACATTAAAAATTTTTTAAATAAACTAAAACACTATTATAACATTAACGGCATGAGAGAACATTTATTTGTATTGCTGTCAGGATTTAATGGCATTGAATACTTTTTGTGTTTTACTGCCATTAATTTACGTTACATTTACAGTGGTCATTTAGCAGACTCTTTTATCCAAAGCAACTTACAAATATACCAACTTGATGATTAGAGTCAGAAAACGGGGTTGATACAGCTGCCCTGGACCAATTACTGTTAAGCTCAAGAACCCACATTGGTTAATTTTGTAGACCTGGGTTGTAAAACCCACAACCTTTAGATTAATAGCCGAGCACCCTAACCACTATGCTACCACCCCAGTGGTTTTCTATCTGTCCCCCAGAGGCTCCGTTTGGCTCATGTTAGAATCAGAACCATATTTGCACTTTATCAATAGTTTTTAAACTCCCATAAACATTATTCATACAGATATTTTTTGTGGAATTAAATTCCAGTGGTTATCAGGTAAACAAAAAAGTTGCTTTTCACTTGACATCGTTTTCTATTCATATAAACTTCCGTGGAAACTGGGACAGACCTTAATTAGGCTTTTATTGGTCTGAACAACAGATCATTTGTCAGTAATTTGGTCCCTTCCTATTTTCCATCATTTGCAAGCGATGTGTTTTGGGTTTTTTTTAAGGCTTATTGTTGATTGTTCCCAATGATTTTGAATCTGAATAATATTTTGATATGAAATACTATAAATACTCAGATTGAACAAAGATTTATCAAAATATACCCTACCTCCCATTTTTATGTATTTATAATTATCTGTAAGGTTGCGCTCAAGGCCTCAAACTTTAAAGTTGTAATATAAAAATATATCATGGAAAGTTTATTATGATAAATTGGAAGGATGTATGAGGAACTGTTTAACCAGGTTCTGAGTGACGGGTTTAGAACAGCAGAACAACACAGTTATAATAAAAACCTTTAATGATTCAATTATTAGTCCCTGTAAATGCACCATATATTTTGGTTAACCAACTGCATAACATAGTATTGTGAGAATAGTGCTCAGGAGGAGTTAGATTAGGTGGGGTTTGATCATGTGGAGTTAAATTGGGGTTCAGTCAGGTGGAGTTCAATCAGGTGGGGTTGGTTAAGGTGGGGTTAAGTTGGAGTTAGATCAGGTGGGGTTAAAATAGGTGGGGTTAAAATAGGTGGGGTTAAGTTGGTGTTAGATCAGGGGGAGTTAGATCAGGGGAAGTCAAATTGGAGTTAAATCAAGTAGAGTTAACTTGGGGGTTCAGCCAGATCGAGTTAAATCCGGTTGGGTTTAGTCAGGTGGGGTTTGATCAGGCGGGGGTTTGGTCAGGTGGCGTAATAGTAAAGACAGACCACTTAAACAGCTTAACGTTAACACTTGCTAACTTAATAATATATAACACATAATTAATAACACAACCCAAAGGCCAGTTGCTGTTTAAGTCTGACCAGTCTGACAAATCACGACCTTAAAAATAGAAAAGCAGGTCTTCTCTCACTCTCTCTCTTTCTCTCTTTTATTATTTTTTTTATTTTTATTTTTTTAGCTCTCATCCACTCATGGAATTAAGTGCCTTATTTGTGTTACTCACAGTTTGAAACTAAATTGTGATAAAAGGTCTAAATCTCCGTTCTACATTGACCAAGCTCTTTGCAGAATGACTGAAGGTCATAGTGAATAGTGTATTAGGTACCAGACAAGGAACAGTTCCTTTAGATTAATTCAATGTTCTAAGCTTTTATTCATTTAAAGGTTTAGTGGGGTTGTTTTAAGTAGTCGTAAATGGTTCACCCACAAGGCACACAGACATTTCAATGTCAACGACTGAACTCTTGAGCATAAAGTTTGTTGTATTTGTTTAAATAATCTAAAAAGCTATAAAAATGCGTATTACTAGAAACATTCCCACGATTTCAACATTCCATGTAGTTGAGTCACTTAAGTTTGCTAATTAATTAACTGTAATACATGTGATTCATTCCCTCTATAAACTGAATTGTACTTTTAGTTTTGTTAAACGTCTTTTTTCCTCATTAAAGCTTTACTAAATCAATTTCTTAAGCAGTAAACAACTTTAATTGTTCTGTGTAAGGGAGGTGGAAAATGATGCAGGGTTTACCTTTTGGTTTTGTAAGGCTTCTCATCTTTACTACAATGTATACTGCTTTGCATTAAGCTTAATTTCAGTAAACACGTGTAAAACTTTTAGCAGATGGTAGTTAAACCCACGTACACTGTTTTCTAATGATCGGGACCTCCACAGAGCACCGAGGTGGTTGTGTTGCATCGAAATACAATAAACTGAAAAATAAAAAATAAAATAAACATAACGCAGCTGAACTGAGAATAATTCACCAAGCAAAATGTCTGGCGACTGGCATCCTGGAGCCCAGGTTCTGTGAGCTCTAGTGAAATATTAAGGAATTACATGTCTGTTATAAAATTGTTTGAAAATATGAAGTTGTATCTAATGAACTGGCAGGTAAATGTTAACAGTAAATCATTTTGCTTACATTGGCTTTTAAGTTACAAATGCTAATTTTGAACAGCCATTTTGCAGGTAGAACTCATTCGCGCATGCACGTTTCCACTATGCCACCATTTTCTAAAATCCCCCAGCCACAACCTTTCACCCACTATCCCTTCTGTTTTACACTGCATGCTCCACTCTTAACATTAAGGTTGCAAACAGCGGTTTTAACTGGCAAGCCAGCAGAGTCTGTGGCACGATATTTCATCGGAAAGTGCTTCTTATAACCAAGTGAACAAGTAAACAATTGTAGCTCGCAGACTAGTGAGGCATTTTCACGCAGTGGAAAACTAGAAACAAGTTAATGTTAGGTTTTGTTTTAATAAATAAAGTTTAGTTATCTGTTCAATGTCACTGTTTTAATAAAGGCCAGTATACAAGCTTTTTATTTCAAGAGAGAATTTGGAACCTAATTATATGTACTTTTTTAGCTTTTTGTGCCTGGTGTTTAATGATTTTTTTGTTTTATTCAGTGCTGCCCACCATTGAAAAGCTCCTGAATGTAGACTGGAGAGAGAAGATCTTAGGAAAGGGATTTCAGGGCACTGCTAATGTGAAAGGTGAACCAAGCAATCACAAAGGCACATTTTAATACTGAGAGCACATTTTTTTATATTTATATTTATTTAATAGCAGAACAGTCATGCTTCGTTACATGCGCATCGTGTCTCCAAAGTGCCTCGTGTCTCCCAACCCCCCCCACCCCCCCACTCTATCTGCTTACCTCTTACTATAGCGCCTTGCGTCTTCCCCCGCCACTCAACCCGCTTGCCTATTACTACATGCCATGCGTCTCGTGACTTCCCCTCCGCTGTACCTGTGAAGGCTTGGCATTATGTTGTTTTTTTTTTTTATGTCAATAAATGTTAATCAAGTGAGTGCCTGAATGTATTGAAAGACCGGCTTTAGCCCGTCGCAAGGGCATGGTTTATCAGACCCATCCAGTGAGTGAAAACACAACCCATCTTTCCACACATGGATTGTCCACTAAACTTTGAACTGTCAGTTTCAACAAAACCGTTTTCTCAGACAAAAATGAATGCAGCTGTAGTTGAAAATAAAAAGAAATACAAATATTTCATGGTAAAAGGGTGTCGAAACCCCTATAATAACGACTGACTGCTTGTAGCATGGCAGATACTTTGCAACAAGATCTGTTGGTAGAATCCTATTAAATAATGGTGCCATGTTAAAAGCCACATACTAACAAAACTTTTAAATACTAGATTGTGTATGTTGCATCGTTGCAATAACTGAATGGTAATGCTAAATCTGTATACTTTCGGTCTTTTGCTGGTTTGTTTTGTCATTTGAATTGGAGATGATTCACTTCCTTTTGGAATGACCTGTGCATCTATGTGTGTATGTTTATGTAGGCACCCCCGAGAGCCTGGCGGAGAAGGAGCTTCAGCTGTTACTGATGATTAACCAGTTGTCTGGGTTAAGAGAGCAGTTGCTGGGAGCACACTCCGAGCAGAGGAACATGGCTGCCCTTCTTCTGGAGAAGCAGCAGCAGCAGATGGAACTGGCACGCCAACAGCAGGAACAGGTGATGAGAAGAGGAGAAAATAAATTCATAGTGAAAACGTGGACTATGGGGATTTAAATGCTGGTAGATTGTGTAATATGTTTCAAGTTCAAGTTCACGTGTTTAATATTTAAATTTAAAATTTTACTTTGACACAGAAAAATTGCTTTAGGGTTAAACTGGGTCTGCGAACTGCAATTTTGTTTTCATTTTATGTACCACACGCAATGCAAATGACTAAGTCTTTTTAAATACTTAAAAGGGACTAACTACCATCCTGCCCTGACAACTTATTTTATTGCTCAAGCAGTAAAAGCAACTTGCATTTCATCTCACCATATACATTGCTACCATATTCATTTTAAAGCTAACACAGTTTGGTAAACAAAAGACAAAACAAAACACCAGAAATAAACATTTTCTCAGTTTTCTTGGTTCTGTTCATCACTCCACTGATGTGCTGGTATTGTGTTTTTTAATTTTATTGGACCAGACACAGTAGTTTTTAGATTTTAGAAACAAATTACTCACTGTGTACTTCTTTAGACATGTCCACCTTATTGCTCTAACTCTCTCTGTTTTCACACATGCAGTTGCAGTAATATGCTCAGAAAAGCATACTGTGACATCACGGTGACTAAAATATCGATATATTGTGCAACTATTCTAACTTATTCTGACAGCACATTTAAGTTAGTGTGAACAGTTGCTGAGTAGGAGGCAGTCCTGGCTTTAGTCCAGTTACAAAGAAAAAGCATTCTCAGGCTTGACATGAAAACCAGAATTAGTCTAAAAATAAATCTATCAAATACAAGTTTGTTGAGTTATTGATTAACCTGTTTTCACTAACTGACGAATGATTCTGCATTTTAGATCGCCAAGCAGCAGCAGCAGTTAATCCAGCAGCAGCATAAAATCAACCTGCTGCAGCAGCAGATGCAGGTGAAGGCTACGCTTCTATTCACATAAAAAACAGTGTTTTGTTCCTTTTCTGTGTAAAATGCTCTGCTTATTTCAGATGATGCAAAAGAAAAGTTGGGCTGCAACCTGTTGTAACCTGTAGAATGTTCTTCTTTCGACATTTTAGCCTTTATTATTAAGGGGGCGCCAATGCGATGAACTCACATATTGGCCAAGTGTTTTACCCAGGATGCCCTTCCTGACTACATTTACATTTGGCAGACGCATTTATCCACAGTGACTTACAAGTATACCACTTAATAGCTGGAGTCAGAACACAGGGATACATACAGGATCTTGGTCAAGGGTTAAAGGTCTTGCTTAAGGACCTACATTGGTAACTTCAGTGAACCTGGGATTTGAACCCTTAGATTTTAGACCAACACCGTACCCACTGAGCTACTTACCCTCTATATAACCCTCACATTCTGCCAGGGTTGGGTCACACAGACTATGGGGACAATTTAGAGCAGCCAAAATCCATGGTTTTGGACTGCGGGAGAACACCCATATGGACACAGGAAGAACACGAATACTTCACCCAGATCGGAATTCGAACCGTGCTGAGAATTGAACGAGCTAAACCACCGTGCCGTCTAAGTCGTCACCTGTAGAATCAGAAGATTTACTTCTCTCTGTGTTCATAGATCTGTGCAGGATGATCTGAGTAGCAAGTGTTTCTGGGTAATCGATGGATATTCATTGCGAGACAAAATAAAAGCGCAGAAGCAAGGTGCACTTGTGTGTTCTCCAAAGCATGGGATTGATTTTGAACACGCTTGATAAAAAGGCAGCATGTTATAGAACATAATCAAACCAAACTGTGGGGTTTCATCTGTAAAGCAAAGTAGCACTTTTAACTGTGTTTACATTACAAATCTCGTTGTATAATTCAGATTTTAATTCAGATATGAATGGTTCATGTTCATTTATGTAGGTGACATGGCTGTCTTACCCATAGCAAACAAAACAGAGCGACTTTAGGCTTTAGACGTGTAGTGTACAGTCGTGACGCACGAGGCATGTGAAATTTGGAATAAAGCTGAAGTGTTTAATTCTTTGTCTCAGCAGGTAAATTTGCCCTATGTGATGATCCCAGCCTTCCACCCCAACACCCAGCCACTGCCCGTGTCTCCCGATGCACCGATGGGACTACCCCTTCAGCCGATCCCCTGCAAGCCTGGTGAGAGATTGCAAATACATGATTAAACCTCTAAAAGGACAAACCTGACAAAACTATTTTCTTCCTGCCTTTCTCCATGTGTCTGAATTTGCATCTGCAAATCTGTTGGTCTGTATTTCTGTATCACATCCTGTCTGCTGGTCGTCTTGGCGGAATGTTGGCCAAACTCACCTGGTCTATCTAACACTGTTGCTTTGTGTACTGTGTGTATCTATTTATTTGTCTGTCTATCGCTCTATTCAGACACTGTCTGCCTACTTAGTTTTGCAATGTTGCAATGTTTATTTCCCAGCAAATGTTATGATGGTTCTGGTCAATTATACACACAGGTGCTTAGCTGACTTTAATATATTGCAGGGGTGTCCAAACTTTTTGCAAAGAGGGACAAATTTGATAAAGTAAAGATGCTGGGGGCCAAAAGTACGTTCTGAATGTTGTTTTTTTTTCCAGATGGCAATGTAATGGAATATAAGCTACTCAGGCGTGAACCATTTTTTTTGGAAATACTTGTTTTATAGTGATTATATTTTGCCCACTGTGCTTTTACACACAATTGAATCATATTTAACCCATCCGTGCAGTGAAATACACACACTGGTGAAGTGACCACATGTGCCTGAAGCAGCGGGCAGCCTTGTATATGACGGGAGTGGTAGCTCAGTGGTTAGGGTGTTGGACTATCAATCTGAAGGTTGGGGGTTCAAATCCCAGGTCCATTGAAGTTACCAATGTGGGTCCTTGAGTAAGATTAACCGTAATCGCTCCATACTGTATCAACCCTGTGACCCCAACCATCAAGTTGTAATTGTAATTATAATTATATAATACTTGTAATTCGCTTTGGATAAAAGCGTCTGCTAAATAACTTAATCTAAAATAACTTAATGACGCCTGGGGAGCAATTGGAGTTAGGTGCCTTGCTCAAGGGCACTTCAGCCATAGAACTTGGTGGGACTGGGAAACAAACCGGGGACCTACAAGCCCCAAGTTTACGACTGCCCACGTTTTGTAACTTAACAATATTGAGTATCGACTTCAACTAAGAAACTCAAAGGACAAAGTGACAGCTTTTCATCCATCCATCTAATTGTCCATCTAGTATAAAAACCCGAGTAATGTTTAATCCTGTGCTTGTGACTCTTAGGCTTTACTTGACCACCAACCCATAAATCCATTTGTCTTTTTTACCTCCATTCCAATCCTCTTTGATCCATTTCTCTATCATTCAATAAACAGTGTTTTGTTCTCCTACTCCGACACTCATGTCAATATGTACGTCAGCCTTGTATTGTGTAAGTATTAGCTTTTTTACAGTGGGTGGGGAAACATATACAGGAGTCTTTTCACTTCACATTGATTAAACATTTCCCGTCTAAAAGATCTAAGTGAATAATATTAAACATTAACAACCTCAGTGCCCTTAAAAGTTCTTATATGAACTGGTCCCTTGTGGTCCAAGGCTATTGAGTGTGATTAGCGCCTTTTGTTAATGTGTTTCAATGACACACAGTTTTCGGCTCAATACGTCTTCATTACTTTGTCAGCTCAGTGCATTTTAATCTATTTCTCTTTCTTCATCCGCTTTTTTTTTTCTCTCTCAAGGTTTGTTTTTCTTATAGCAGTGTATGTAAGAATGAAAGCTTCTGTGCTGGTGCCCAGTTTTTGTTCTCCTTATATAAACTGCAGTAACTTGACAAAAGGTCAGTTAGGTTGAATTGCATCTCATTGCAGAGATAGTGAATGGCCTCAGCGCAGGGTTTTCCTTTCATATGTGTATGTACTCATCGTGGTGGAATGCCACATGCCATACCACACTGTATTATCTGTTTCTTTAACATTTTAAAATCACAACAGAATGAATGGTCAATAAAAGATTTTAGTTGGTACGTTTTCCGTTACCTCCGTCTACTCTGAATACGTGTAAAAAGAAATGTTTTATGTCGATAAAGGATTTTTTAGATAGAAGGAAGCCATCATGGGAATTTAACAAGCTACTGATGTTTTTGAGTGTATTAAAATAAAACGACTGAAGAAAGATACCCCTTTGTTATTTTAATTTCATGTGCTTATAATACTTTGTGAGATTTATGTGGATATCTGACTGACACAGGATTAGGATTGTGTTTGATATCCCATTTTAAAAATATGGTACACAATAATACACAGTAATTTAGTTGTTAAAAATTCTTCAGAATATTGTATAATTTATCAATCAGTCAAGAGAACATAATAAAACGACACATAACACATAACCGACATTTTATTTTTCTGTAGCATTACTGTAAGTACGATGTTTAGACAATTGTATTTGGGCACACCTCTCATTTAATTCAGGTGTTTTGTTTAGTTCTTTTGTCACAGTTGTATATTAAGCAAGTTTCCATGTAATTGTTTGTGTCCAACTTTGTGGGAACAGTTTGGGTACAGCCCGTTTCTATCCCAACATGTCTGTGCCTGTCATAGTTGGGTGAGTTTGGCATAAAGGAACCTGACTGACTCACACAGAGCCCTGACATCAACCCCATCAGACACATTTGGGATAAACTTGAATTGAGATTGTGAGCCAGGTCTCCTAGTCCAACATCAGTGTCTGACCTCACAATGTTTAACCTCCTAGGACCTGGCGTCCACATTCTTAATGAAAAAACGCATGCAATGCAATAGTTTCGGGTCTTAGGAGGTTAATTTGATTATACAATTCATTTAATTCATATGTGGGTGTGGCAGCTCCGTGGTTAGGGTGTTGGGCCGAAGGTTGTTGGTTCAAATCCCTGATCCACTGAAGTTACCAATATAGATGATGAATACCATTGACCAAACCAAGGGTTTACCAATAACCCTTGACCGTCATTGTATCAACTGTAGCAACACTGTGATTTGTCCCCAAACATCAAGTTAAAAAACTTGTAAGTCTCTGTTGATAAAAGTGTCTGCAAAATAACCAAATTTATTGATTAATTATATAGTTTTTCTATTATTTTAATGTGGTATTTATTTCCTTGTCTGTTTTCAGTGGAATATCCAATGCAGCTTCTCCAAAGCCCCCACTCAACACCCATCAAAAGACCTAGTGGTACAGTCTACAGACAGGTACTTATGTTTATTCGGGTGTGATTTGTCCTCAGCAAAAGTACAGTTGACTAAAATACAAAGAAATCAATATGAGCTGACCTTTTTCTTGTAGGACAACCAGCCTTTAAACCTGACCGCCAAACCCAAGACCCCGAGCCCATCCAGTCTAGAGCTGGCTTCGGCCCACCTGCAGTCCTCGTACAGGTCGAGAGAGCTGCCTTCCCATAGCCCACCAAGACCTCCACTTAGCCTGAGTAAGTCAACCATAAACACATAGCCTTCCTATGATATGCATGAATATGGATCAATAATGAGAAGTTTAACCAGAATTATAAACAATAGATAAAATAATAGCAGTGGTTCCTGATGTTTTAACACATACATGTGGTTTTTACATTTAACCCTCTGATGAGAAATCTCCACATTTAGCTCGCACCATGCCAGCAGCTGCTGCCTTGTCAAGAATGATTGATGAACTTAAGTTTATTAAGTTTGTTTTGTGCAGTTTACTCACAATTACGTCTTCGACATAATCGAGCATTTTTTGATTGTTTTTCAAATAATTACCACAACATTTTCTTTAATTACATACCCTCATTAAACGAAGCCGTCAGACAACTTGTACTTAGATGCAGTAATTGTTTGGCCTGATTCTTTGTGCTTCAAATTACCAGCAAAATTGAAAAGAACATGTGTGCATTTTACTTCTGTAAGTCACTCTGAGTAAGGCTGAACTTCTGTAAGTCACTGAGTAAGGCTAAACGTTACAGTCACTAGCCATCAGTTACATTTACAGGGTCAGTGTAGAATATGAGTGGTTTATCATTTTGAGAGCACAATGTTGATGAATAATATAAACTGTAAAATAGTGAACAGAAATCAGTGCTGCTGGAGTTTTTATTACATTAAAGAAAAAATGAAAATAATAATAAAAATACCTTAAACAGTTTTCTGTTAGCACCTTAAATAGTGCCGGATGAGTGTATCTTGCCTACACACGCATTTAGGAACAGTAACACTGAAACCACAGTAGAAGCACTGGCACATTTTCAAATTCATTAGTCAAAAATACCACCTTAAACATTGTTCCTTGAAGTTTACAGACTTTTTCCACTCACCAAACCACCTAAGAGTAACTATTGTCCTCAATGTTCTTCCCCTTCCTTCTTCATGGCACTGATCCCATGTACTTGAGACATCACTGGGAGAAAAATACAGTAACCCCCCTTAACCCCCCAGGCATGCCCTGTTGCTTGGGCTTTTGTAATGAAGGCTCATTTACAAAGACTGTGCACTTGACATGCTGCCAAGTTCTTTAGGTGTTCGACTAAAGAAGAAAAGGGATAAATGATCCTAGTGTAAATCCCATCCTTTTTGTCTTTATTCCTCCCAGGCTTCTTGGGAGAGGGCGATATTGTAAGCCAGACCATCCATGATGCCCAGCAGCTGTTGCGTGGGAGCCAAGGTCCAGCAGTTCGGGAACGAGATGGCAATACAAGGCTGGTGAGTCAGCGTCTTAAAGTAAACATGACTGTGTCAAATTGTACTTTTAAAAGCTGTGTAACTATAGAATAGTATGTATCTAATTGGTCCTTCATAATAATAATATTATAATAATAATAATAAATAGCCATTATAACACCCCTATGGACATAAGAGCACCAAAGCTCCTAAGGGACAGATGCAAAATGTGTGTAAAGTCAGTAAATGATGAATTAATTACAATTTTGGCATATGGGTTAACTTGTACGTAGCCTGACGGAATAGAAAATGTCCAACTTTTTTTTTGAGAATTAGAAAAGAGCATTGTTTAATTTCTTTTTTATACCAAACACATGGGGATTGCCTAAAAAACCTAGGACTAGTTCAGGAAAGTACGTTTTTCAAATTATGGAAATTTGCATTAATCGAAATATTCCATTTCAAAAATGGGTCCAAATTGCAAAATTGTTTGTTTGGAGTCTGGAACAAATGTGTGTGGGAATATATTTATGTAGATGTTAGAAGTATAAAGGTGTTTTGGTACACTACAGCCCCAATTATAGGCCAATCAGGTGTGAATTTGGTTAAGGGAGAAGATGCACACCAGCTGTATTTACCCTCTAAGTTTGGTGTCTGTAATAATAATAATAATAATAATAATAATAATAATAATAATAATAATAATAATAATGACAAACATACAAAGTTATTGAAAATTAATTAAATCATTTCCTAATTTATATTGTAAGATGCTATTTCTAAGTATGTTATGTTATAAATGTTAATGGCTATCCCATCACTCACTGCATGAAAGATGAAGAAACACACTAAACAAAATGCCAGTCCATAACAGGGCAGACAGACAAACACATTTCTGCACACATTTACAATTTGGGGTAATATGGCATCTCTGGTTCAACTCACACATCCACAAAATCAGAGAGAAACATGGAATTGGATGTCATTAAAGCTACTAATGATGTATATAGGCATCGTAGCTCAGTGGTTAGGGCGTTGGACTAACAATCTGAAGGTTTTGGGTTCAAATCCCAGATCTACTGAAATTACCAATGTTAGTCTTTGAGCTAAAAAGTTAGTATGTTCATCTTTGTGGGGCTTTAAGACAGGGAGCGCACACACACTTAAGAGTGAACACAAACACAGTCATTCAGTTACAGTGCCGCTCAAAAGTGGGATCGTGTCCTCTCAGTCAAGGGAGTGTATAGCCTTACAACAGGTCCCATTAGCACCTAAAGAAAGGCTGGCTTTGGGGAACAGCTGCACCCAACACCAGAGCACAAATGGTTTCATGCTGTTCTGCACTCAGTCTATTTTTCTTGCCGTGGTAACTTGAAAGTCACCGCAGACACCTGTTAGCAAGCCTCTTTTGTTCCTGCATCATTTTGACTTCTAACTGCTGGAAGGTATGGCAAATATTTGCACTTTGTCATGTTTAAAGGTCATTAAGAATTCCACTAGAACCAGTTCTGATCGCCTGTCACCATTGTCACTGACCCCCTTTTTTTAATTTTTATTTTTAAAAATCATGGTTTCATAAGTGCGAAAACGTTTAGGTAAATATGCAAAGGTACTTAGTAAGTGAGACATTTCTTTGTCAAACTTGACAGTTTGACAATTTTAAAGGTATTTTTCTTGTAGCCTGGTTGTTCTTAAGTATAGTGCTATTGATGGGTCTTTTAAATAGTAAATTTTAATTTTTATGTAATTGCAGAGTGATTTTAAGGAGTTTAACGACACGTCTCGGGCTAATCGCATGCACCACGCCGAGCACGTCGACGACAGGCCATCCATACGGACTAACGATGAACATCTCAGCAGCGACTCTGAGGGTACGCCGCAGTGCTTACATTTTCTATAAAAACTTAATTAAAAGGCAAACTTTATATTTAAGCAGGACTTTATTAGAAACTATTATTGGTTAGTCATACCCTACACTTTCAAAACCTCAAAGCCTTAAAGTTTGGCTCATGGCGGATTCTAAATTGCCTTCCGGCTCACCATAGTTGTACAGAAGTGTAATTTGTTACAGCAGCCTTTTAATTGTTTAGACCATATTCTATGTTGAGCTCTATCATCAAAAGGCCCATCCACCTGCAGAAATGCTGCTCACTGGATGCTTTTTTGAAAGATCACAGGGCAGAAAATCAGCAAACAGTTATGGAGATCTTTAAGTTAACCTATCAGGCACCAACAATCATGTTTTTCCTTCATGTTAATTAAGGAAATTATTTTCTACCAAACAATCCATTAGTGGTTAATAATGATTTACCTTTATAGTTTCATAGCAAAAAGTTAGAATAAAAAACAGGTGGTTACTTTTGTTACCTCCTGGACTTGGTAGCTCAGTTGACAATGTTGAAGAGTCTGAGGGTTTGAACATCAAATCCACTGAAAAAAGTTACCTGTGTGAGGTCTTAAGCCAGGCCTTTAACCTCTGGTGCTGGAGGTGCTCTGGGGTGCTGTGTAATTAATGACTCTGCACAATGAAAAAGTCTCTTTGAATAAGAGTGACCCACTATTGTAAAAGGTTTAAACCTAAACTTCATTTAACCCCCCACATTTTAAAGGTGTTTTCCCTCTTGTTTCATTTAAGTTAGCTTGGAAAGACAACTTTTTAATTTTCTTATTTTTATTCTTGCACAATATTTTTTTAAATGTTTTTCTTCCCACAGCTTTTAACGTACAACGTTAAAATTTTGTCGTATTGTAGTACTTATGCATATGCAATATTGAAGCAATATTTGTGGTAAAGTTGGCGAGTGTTTTTTTCCCCATGGAAATCCATTGCAAATGTTTCATTAGCTTTTCTTTTGAATTTCAAAAAACTTTACACCTCTTTTTTTTTGTTTTTTTTAGCCACATGTATCCTTTCCAAGCCAACTTTTTGAACTTTGCTTACAAACTTCCCTTTCTAGTCACAAATTATTCAGTGGATTTTTCCGAGTACAATTTGAGGTAGTAATTTATTTTTCAAAACTTGTTTGTAAAACTGCAGACTTTGACAATTGTCTGTCATACATCTGGAACGTCCCTTTTGGGTAATAAGCTTTTTTTTGCCGTTTTTGACCTAGAATTTGAGAAATTCTAGCGTGTGGCTTCCCTTGTAAGCCGAGTTTCGACATTGTAAAGTCATTTGTAAAGGTTTACTGAACCGTCACATTGTTTTATGTATTAGTATGTAAACAATGTAAACATGCTTGTAGTAAGTGAATGAAAAATAAATGACATTTTACCCAGAAGCTGTAAAATTGCTTCATATAATGACAAAAAAATCTCAGCCATAATTACCCTAATAATATTTCAGCTTAAACTAAAAAAAGAAAATGCTTAGTTAAATATTAAAATAAAATTCTTAAGCTAAAAGAAATGTCATTTGCTTTCTGTTGTAGAGTGTAACAAAGATTTTAATGTACAATCTGTTTGCAAGTTGGCGGTTGTCTTTGATGCCCTGTGGGTCATGCTCTCATTAGCACATTTTTTTCTAATTAAATCATGACAGCCGTGGACTGAACCTGAGTTTGCTTTGGAATTTATGGCAGACGCGAGGGTGATAATTAAGAGCTCACCCCGAGTCAACCTGAAAATGCTGCTAAAAAAGGCGCCTGACAACGGGTCTTGTCACATTGTGTTCCTTAGGGCAGCTGGCAGGAGTCGGGGGCTACGGCGAGGGCCGGACAAGCTCATCTGGTCACATTAAGCGACCCATGAACGCTTTCATGGTGTGGGCGAAGGACGAGCGCCGGCGGATCCTTCAGGCCTTTCCTGACATGCACAACTCAAGCATCAGCAAGATCCTGGGTAAAGTTTTGTCGTGTATCCACTGTTTGATCCGCCGTGTAATTTTCACACCTCTGGGTTTTTTCTGTCTGAAACACATTCCTTCTTGTCTTTTACCTTTTTTCTTTTATTGTGGCCCTCTGTTAAGAATCTGCCTTTGTCGTCATGCGTCTTGCCCGTCACCCTCGGCATTTATGAGACTGGGCGAGGGCAGTTAGAAAGCAGGACTCATCGGGGCGTGAACTGCCACCTGGACGACAGGAAAACGCTACCCAGTGACTACCCCCTCCCCTTCCACCTGCTTTCCTCCCCCTTTTCCTCAAAACAAACAATCAAATTCCTTTCCATTGTTCTGTGTCTGAAAAGCTCTCACTAAGCCCCCCTGCCCCCACTTGTTCGTCTGACTCAGTGCCTGTGAGGCCCATCGTATTCTTTGTTTGCTCACCTATTGTTCACCAAATCATCTTCAGTTTTGGCCCAGAGAACTTTTTTTAATATCAGATTGCACCTCACCTTGAAGCGGGCACTTGAAGAGCGTGAGCATGTACACGCCCATGTCACATTTTTCTTGGGCTGCTTTTGTAATTGCATCGAAATTAAGGTCAGGATCACATTCTTTAGTGTGTGCTTGTTTGTTTAATACTAACCTGCTAACAGTTTAATTTTATGAAATCTTAAGAAATACAGGATCTAGTTTATTATTTGTAATTATATATATAATAAAAAGTGGAGGTTTCTTTCACTTTCTTTCACTTATGTATTTTACTAATTGGCTTTTCAAAACCTTTATTAGAAATAATTAATTATTTATTAGGTTTGGTATGTATGTGTGTGTATATTCCTTCCACTTTCATATAGTGTGGGGCTGTGTGAGTAAGTGTGCTCAGCGATTTT
>JAOUQT010069427.1:0-10316 GCA_025769995.1 Xyliphius kryptos
GCAAACTTTTGTAAATAAAGGATAAAGTTGACCCGAGGAAGATCAATATATGTGTCGCGCCGCGCCACATATAATAAGATGAAAAGCAAAACACGTCGTCTCTCGCCTTACTTTCAGATGCTTTCAGTGTATATAATGTTTGAGGTAGGGGACCAAATGTGTTTTTCAGACACAAAACTGTGTAGTTAATTGGAGCAGGAGATAAATGAAGGAATAAAACAATATAAAAGATTGAAAAGAAGGATTTAGCAAGCGGGAGAAACAAAAGATAAATCTCTCAGTGAAGGATCTTGAAAGAGCCAAAAAATGTGTTCTGGACTCCTGATGGCAAGCCAGATAGTGACTGAGAAGTCAAATCTTTTCTTCTAAGGAGTAGGACATTATGGGGCCACATGGTTGGCCGGTAGTGGATGTTTTCACTGGATTACTTGTGTACTGTGATGGATTGTTGGATCTGTGTATAAAACTTTTTGCTGTTGTAGAATGAGTCTATATTGGGAGTAATCTTAAAGAACAAATGCAAGCTGGGCTTCAAGTACATTCTGAAATTGCATACTGAAGTTCATATGGTGGTCAAATGCTTGAACACTAACATGGTTGTGACCGCTCAGTGGTTAGGGTGTTGGTCTGTCAATCTGAAGGTTGGGTTTAAATCCCAGATCCACTGAAGTTGCCAATATGGGTCCTTGAGCAAAACCCTTAACCCTCATTGCTCCAGGGGGGCTGCATCAACCCTGAGTTCTAACCCAACCATCAAGCTGTGATACTTGTAAGTTGCTTTGGATAAAAGCGTCTGCTAAATGACCAAATGTTTAACAAACCTCTCCAACAGTAAAGGCCCTCTACCTCCCTTCAGTGTTTTTTATTTTATTTATTTTATTTTTTTTTACCATTTCTGAAAAGCCTCTTTTGTAAGTTCACACTGACACTCCACTCTGCTCTCACTTGGTCCACTTAATCACTGAGATGTTCTCAAGTAAGGCAAGTGTTTGGTCCCGTGCTATTCTTTACTTTATAAATGCATTGTTAAGAAATCTGAACCATACTCCTTATTAACTTAATTTTAATATCATGTCTGACAAAAATGTCATAAGGAGATTGTGGACACCACTATCTCATATGTTCCTGCAATATTCATACTTACCATGCCAGGGCCTTTTAGAGCTTTCAAAAGAAGGCCGTTCAAGCATGTTCATTGACAATCTATCCTCTATTATGTTCAAGCATGTTCATTGGCAATCTATCCTCTATTATAATATACATAATATCTATGATGATATAGATATAGACACACTTTTAGACTTGGTTATTAAAAAAAATTAGATTCAATTCAACATTTCTCTAAGTGGCAAAGGTAAGTAGGCTTTAAAAAGAAGCACCTAATTTAAACATAAAATTAGAGTTAGGTGATTTTAATCAATGAATGACAATCAGGTGTAAGGGAGCAGCCTATTTAAAAGATCGTTTAAGAGTTTGGACTCCAATAATCCACAATAAGACATATAGTGTACAGATTAAGCACAATTAAGACCAAGATTCTTTTCAGGACTGACTGACCAACACAAGATCATGATAAGAGCAAATAATGTAACAGACTGCATGTACATTGGGAAACAAAACACACATCTATAGATGAAGATATATTGAGAATATTTAAAGATATTGTGTTATAGTTACAGCAATTAAACTAAATCACAGAAGCTCCTAAAGCAAGGGTTCATATACTTTTGCCAATCACAGATATAATAACAATATATAATTATATTGGATTACTCTCCCCAGTAAATAAAGACTTACATTTTTGTTTTATTTGGTGGATTTGGGATTCTCTATCTACTTTTACTTCAGATGTTATATATTTTTTCTTTTATATTTAATTTAATGTCTGGAGCTCAGAACACAGTGTTTTCTGAAAAAAAAAAATCCAAAATATTACAATTAGCACTAGGTCTTTTAAACAAGAGATGCAGAAGTTGCAAGTTGGAAAGCTACAATCAGGAATAAATATTCAGTTTCACCTTTTAAATTTTGGCCTTTTTTAAAATTATGTGCTTCATGTTCTAACATTTAGACTTGCAAAGCCAATACAGTTAGCTTAATCTAAAATATATACCCTTAAAATTCTTTTACCATTTCAGTTACATTTCTATTTTACCACTCACCCAATGAAAAGTTATGGGAGAAAAAGCTCAGTGGGTCTGAGTACATCACGCATTCATACATTAATTTACCGATTTTAAAAAGGAAAATTACATCTCCAAAAATATTTAGCCAATATTTTTTAAAAAGTGTTCAAGTAAAAAACGATGCTACACTGTATATCTGTACAACATGAACTTGAAGATGGGATCCAATTATTTCCAAAATCAAGGATGTATTATCATGATCATTAAGATCAACAAATATACAACTAAAACACTAAAAAAAGCTGAAATAAGTGTAAAAAAGTAAAAACATTTGAAGATTGTTTAAATCAATTGGTTTAAAAATATTACATTACTATTATATTACTAATTTTGTAAAGATACAATTTTGTGCATAAAAATGCCATTTATTAACTCTTCAAACTGTGCAAATAAATATGATTATTTATCCCTGTTGTAAGTAAAAAAAAAACTATTAAATCTGTTATTATCTAAATTTAAACAAATCCAAAGCACTACCCATTACCATTCCATCATTGGTCAGTCAAGACTTCACTGATTTAGGTGTTTAGTATTTGGAGCTGCAATTAACTGCTAAAATTTTCATGTCATGTACCCGCTTTTTGTAGACTACAGATACCTGGCCAATTCATCAACAGTTGAGGGAGTGGTAGCTGAGTGGTTAGGGTGTTGGACTATCAATCTAAATGTTGTGGGTTTAAATCCCAACTCCACTAAAATGACCAGTGTGGGTCTTTGTGCAAGGCCCTAAACCCTAATTGCTCCAGGGCTGCTGTATCAACCCTGTGTCCTGACCCCAATCAAGTTGGGAGATTTGTAAATGGCTTTGGATAAAAGCGTCAGCCAAATAACAGTTGAGTTCCTGGCAGAGAACCAGTGGACCCAACAACAACAATGGCCCAGAATGGAAAATGTTTCCATTGTTTGTTGTTGGGACCCAAGAAATCACTTCAAGTATCACTTAAGAAATTTCCTTAGCATTAATCAAGTGCCAATTTTCATCATTGGTTAAGAACTTTCTTTAAGCATACATAACAATGAAGAGCAACACGCAAATAAAAATCTACTTCTTGCATTGATTTCTTCCTGATAATCTTGATGCCGTTAGAGACAAACATGGTGAGCACTATTACAAATTGATTGCAATGATATAAAAGCATTACCAAGGCAACTGTGATTTCTTTATCACGGTTATATGTAATATTTTTACGTGTTATGATTATTAATAATTCATCTTAATATTGCTTAATTTGTAATGATCAGAAACTATATATCTGAAACTGGTCAATTAAATTAACTAAAATTTTAAAGGAAGCTTAAAAGAAGGCTGTCCTGTAAAATTAAAATGCAATATAATTATAATATTGTTGAAGTATACACACATCCTAACTCTTTATCTTTAAGGCAACGCATTCTGAATTTAATTATAGTTAAAAAGTACAATCAATTTGGCCTCTGAAAACAATAATTTTGAACATTTTAAACTTTAAAATGTTGCTTATATTGTAAATCACCTCATTACAGACTGTACCCCAGACAGCATATTGATGGGGGCCACGTCTGACTGAGCTGTGGCACTGCTGACCCACCAACAGCACTGTCAAACTACATGTGAATCAAAGGTGGTCCACATACTGAAACACACATTTGACCCACATATTTCAAAATGGATCTGGCCCGCATCTGGTGGAGATTTGGCAGTGTTGTCTGCATATGAGCTAAGGGTGGTCCACAAGCTAAAAACATGCATGTTCCAAAACAGTTCTGGTCTACATCTGGTAAGGGTATGTCTGTGCTCCATTGCATGTGACACCTTTGGCTGACACCTGGAGTGGCTGACTCCTTGCAACCTGGAGTAGTCCACCCAAGTTCCGTAATTCAATGCGGCAAATTAGTTAGAAATAACATGGGGGATGTGGGCCGGATCTGGGTCAGTGTAATTTTGCTATCTGGGCTATACCTGAATACTTTGCTATTCCTCACTTACTCTGATCTTTAATAATTAATGAAAAGTAATGACCCCCAAAGATCCACTACATGTAGCATTTGAGAAGTGATGATTGAGATGATTCTTAGCATTACATTACTGGTGGTGTGTTGGTATGTGAAGCGCTGTTATGGACAGATGCAACGCAACACAGTTTTACATTTCACAGAGAATAACTTACCGCTGAAAAATGGCAGCATTCTGTAAGCACCAACTAGAAGAGGAAAGAAAAGTGTGCAGCAACAGATAAGCTTTTGTCTCTGAATTTAAAATATACACACGTGGACAAAATTGTTGGTACCTTTCGGTTAATAAAATAAAAACCCACAATGGTCACAGAAATAACTTGAATATGACAAAAGTAATAATTAATAAAAATGCTATGAAAATCAACAAATGATTTTCGGATATTGCTTTTCAACTATGCTTCAACAGAATTATTCAAAAAAATAACTCTAAACAGGTCTGGACAGAAATGATGGTAGCCTTAACTTAATACACCGCTCAAAAAATGAATGGAACACTTAAACAACACAATGTAACTCCAAGTCAACCACACGTCTGTGAAATCAACCTGTCCATCCAACCTATTAATCTGAAGGTTGAAGGTTCAAATCCCAGGTCCACTGAAGTTACCAATATGGGTTCTTAAGCAATTCCCTTAACCCTCTTTGCTCCAGTGTGCTGAATCAACCCTGTGTTCTGACTCCAGCCATCAAGTTGTTATAGTTGTAAGTCACTTTGGATAAAAGTGTCTGCAAATAACCAAATATAAATAGAACAGACAACAGGTAGAAATGAGATGCACTTAGCAAGACAATTCCTAAAAAGGAGTGTTTCCGCAGGTGATGCCACAGACCTTTTCTTTGTTCTCATCCTTTCTGCCTGGTGTTTTGGTCACTTTTGCATTTGGTCAGATCTCTCACCATAGAGATAGCATGAGGCCGTGTCTACAACCCACACAAGTTGCTCAGGTAGTGAAGCTTATTCAGGATGGCACATCAATGCGATCTGTGGCAAGAAAGTTTGCTGTGTCTGTCAGCACAGTTTCCAGAGCATGGAGCAGATATCAGTGGAAAGGCCAGTTCACCTTTAATCTCTAAGTTTTTCTGTTTTTTATGTTCTTATTATCCGTCTCTTTAATTCGTCATCAATTTTCCTCCTGCGGATACATCTAGGAAGGTCGGCTACAGTCCCATAGATCATATAATCCTGAATAATATGTGCAGCTGTAGTCTTGGGAACATAAAGCTGCTTGGAGATGCTCTTATAACCTTTACCTTTAACATGCTTGTCTTTTATTTTCTTCCTAATCGCCTAAGATGACACTTTTTTTTTACTTCCTCTGGATCATGTTGAGTGTGGTACACACAATGTCACCCAACAGCACAGTGACTACCTGTAGCCCTATATATATACCCTGACTGACTGATTACTGTGATGCAAATAAGTGAATAAACCTTGATTAACATGTCCCTTAGGTCACATTATTTTTAGGGTCGATTCACTTCTGTGCAGACCTGTTTTATGAGTTTATTTTTAAATAACTCTGTTAATGCATATTGAAAAAGCAACGTCTGAGTTTCATTTGTTCAGGTTCATAGCATTTTGATTGATTGTTACTTTTGTCAGATTAAAGTTATCCCTTTGACTATTGTGGGGTTTTGTTTCATTAACCGAGGGTTACTAACAATTTTTCCGTGTATACATAGTGGGTCAGTAAAGTAGGCGTGTCTAATAAAGAGAACAGCAAAAGAAAATACAACTGAATACAGTGCCTATAAACTTCAGCAGCACTTTTTTCTGTGATCTATTATCTTTTAACACAACTCATAATACACTTCTATCTGTGTCACTGTTCTGTGGTGGTCCCGTGAAGGTAATAATTATTATACTACAAAGTATGCAGAGAAACAAAAAAATAAATGAAAAGTTTGTCTTTATGGAAAGTGAAATTAAAAAGGATAAAGAGTATAAAAAACCTATAAAAATAGGAAGTGTACCTGTATACCTGTACCTGTACATGTATGTGTGCACGTGTGTGTATGCACACAGGAATATTAGCACTATCATTTGCTCACATAAACCCATGTGTCCACAAGTTAAGACTTTATTAGTCAATAAAAAATATACACTAGGGAAAATATTTTCACTTTTCCAATACTGGCTTCCATTCACAAGTTGACCTGCTCATGATCTTCATTTTCTTTAGACCTATAATCAAGATCATTGCCTAGTTTTCAGCAGAGTAATTACTCCACCAGCCGCTTTTTCTGCAAGTTAACAGTTTACGAACTGCTCACTTATTGATAAAAGGTTGACATCCATGGTAAAAAAGGGCAGTTTTTGTCTTTTCAGTGTGCTTCTTTTGAACCAATCTCATAATATTAAGTCTGTTTTTGTTCTTCTGCATTTGTTTCATGTTCCAATGCAACTACTTCCTCATAAAGATCAGCCAGTTTTTGGAATTCCTCACTCCATTCATTCAGGATGTAATCCTCTTCAGAAAGGATTCTAGGTGAACCAAGAGTGCTGATTGAACCTGCTGGTGATCCTTGGCCTTCATAGGCATAAGTCTGTAAAGAGTCATAAGGAGGGACACTAGAATCCTGGTCTGCCTCAGCTATTCTCTGTTTGATAAAGTCATGGACATCGGTTTCCTCATCTGTTCCCAAGGAGGAAGGGCTCCGACGGTCACAGCCATTACGGCAAGGTCTTCTTGATGAGCTGAGATGCCCAATCTCTGGGTGGATATCTCGCCGGAACTTAAGCTCCTCAGCAGCTTCCGGGTTTCGCAAAGCAACAATGTCAAAAGCTTCTGTGTCCTCCTCACCACCACCTTCATCGTCATAGGTAACCACATTTTCTCTAATGTCTTCCTCTGAAATTATAAGTGGCTCCTTTTTGCTTCTCCGCAAAGTGATAAAGAGAATCACGATGGCTGCAAAAAAAATAGAAAAATATGAATCAGAGTAAAGTTTAGCTATTATAAGCAAACTTTGAATTAGATAAGGTTTCGAGGTCCCGTCAGTTGAACTGGTTTGAATCATATTCTGCCTCTGATTTTATATTCCATAGCTTAAATGTAAACCTGGGAATATGTAAGTAATTGTTTTTATGTAGATCACTTTTAAAAGACATAAAAAATAAAATAGAATATTTTTAACAAAAATATAATTGAAGTAGGAGGGTGGATAAATTATGTGTCTGGTCTTTATTGCATTTCTAAAAGTCTTAGACAATCATACATTAGCATTGTGATGCAAAAAAAAAAAAAAAAAAAAAAAAACTGCATACGAGCAGGGTTTCAAATTAAGAGCAACCAAATTTAAGTAATACAAACCAACACAAACACTGGGAGAAATGGAGGGAAAATAAAGTAACAATTGTCTAAAAGCCTGGTGATGAAGAATGCAAGGACTTAAAAGGGGAAACACCCTCCTCACAGCGATAGCCAGACACTGGGAGTGTGATAAAATAATATTATTCAATGATTTCATATAATTCCAACAGCTTCTGAAAAATAGAGCAGCCAATTCACATTGACTCCATGTTTATGGACTGAAAAACATGCAGGAAAACCAGAGAACCAAGAGAAAATCCACACGGACACTTGGAGAACATGGATACTCCACTCAGATCCGGATTCAAACCCCAGTGTTGAGAGGTAAACATGCTCTCTGCTACGCCATCATGCCGTCTTTGTATTTAGAGTTGGGTTTGTGCAAAAATTCGCAATACTGTTCTACCCTGTAAGTTAATATAATTATTTTCCCTGTGACATTATCTTTGCTGGTTCCAAATCCTTCTTGCAAACAAGGGAAACTCATTTGTATTACAGTGGTGTATAACTGACTTACATTCTGCAACTGTAAGAAAATCCCGAGAGCAAAAAATACAAGATTCTCTTCATGTTGCTTAAGCCTTAGCACAATTTGTACCAAAACACAATAGTCTTGCTTTTAATTTTACCTACAAACTCTCATCTGTTGCTGTTAAATTTTGTTTACCTGTGCATTGTCATTTTTTAATGCTGTTTACAGCAGTGAGTGCCATCTTTAAGTTAATAAACTTACTGGCAATAAAAATCCTTCTATACAGTCTATACACTGATGCTGGTGCTCTATGCTCAACTACCTTCTAAAATCAATCCAAGTAATTGGGTAGGTACTGTTTTACATTAACATCTCAATGAACAGTCTGAGCCACAGAGGCTTTGTCCAGAAACCTACAGTTGCAGTAAGGAAGTGCTGAGGCTCAAAACCTTAACCTTCCAGTCAATAGTCCACTACATTAATCTACACCACTACATCCCCTTTCCTAATTACATGAATCTAAGTGTATTCAAACTTAGGAAAATTTTTAAAATTTCAAAGAAATGCAAGTCAAAATACACATACACATTTTGTGTACAAAACAATCCGTATATATTTGTCAGTAATAGTTCATTTATTGGCTTTATTTAGAAGTTTTATTGTCGAGACACCACACCACTGTCTCGAGCACATCACATGGGTTACAAATATAAAAGCGATTAACACATTTATAAAGTTTTATAACACTTGTCATACGCATTTGTTAATGTACATAGTATATTACCAAACTCAAAGTGTTATAAGAATTTGCCACAAGGCTTTATAAAACAAAGTGACATAATGCATTATAAATTACATATTTACTTATATTTATAATGTTTGTGTTTAATGATCGTTTTTTTCCTGAAAATGATTTTTTTTTTTTTTATGAAAGTGCTCATAACTGTTTATAAAAGCTTATAAGCTCTTTTTATAGGCATAAAGTTGTTATTAATGACCTCAAAGAGACTGCATACATAGTAGAACATAATGTCTTATAAAAGCTTATAAATGCTTTTTACAGACTTTGAGTAAAGTGTAATTATCTTGTTTTAAGTAAGAATGTCTAAACATCCAAAAAGTTTAAATAAGTTCAGATTGGAACGCATTGTCACTTTGTTATAATGCCTTATGTTACATTTTTATAACATTTTATGACAATGATTATGAAAATTATGTGCATTAACAAGGGCTTATGACAAATGTTATAGAGTTTTATGAAGAATTTTTTATACTTTATGAATGCACATTAGCATAATGCATTATAAATATCAGATTCATAGAAAGTGTAACCAAAAAAATTTGTACTTCACTAAATAATGTGTTGCTTACGGTGAACTACTTATCATGACAAATGTGAATTCCACTGTAGCACCTTTAGCTAATTACAGTCTTTGTAAATAGATGCAAACATTTGACTTTATTACTAAATAAATAATTTATCCTAAATACATTAACCATAGTCAAATACGATAATATAATCAGAGGATACATGCATATTAAGGTAAGTAATTGGTTTATTTGAATCCTACAACATAAAGCGTACGACACACGATGCTCCCTAAAGCATTAGCAGGAAGACTGCTGTGCACTTCATCATTATCTAAGCTGAAAGGAAAATTAAATATTATTCACACTTCATTGTATCATTACACTGTGAAACTAAATATAAACTAAAGAAGGCTTCTGTGGCTGAATAGATTTAATTTCCTTTAATAAAATTAAATCACACTGTGCCTTATTTTTGGGAGCTTTATTATTACTTTTTATTCACATGCAGATTATTGAATTGGGAAATTGTGTTTCCATGCAAGCGCTGGTTTGTTATCTACACGAAACTCACACATTTATTACCAAGTCATAAGCATTCACACAATTTTGAATCAGATCCATTTTTAATGAATTTACTATAATTATTCGTTTAATATATGCTTCAATCACTTTTAAATTCAATGCACACTCACAATGCACCCAAAACAAACTTTGTAAGTAAAGGGTAAACTATTTGTGAATTTGTGAATTAATATGACCTGTCTTATTTAATTACAGGTGGTGATAGACCTTATTTTACGGTAAGAAAGGGAAACAAGTTTACTACAAGAAAAGCACTTTTAACGTTCATCTCTAATTTGCTTACTAACATATAAGCACAGTGATAGGAAAAACATGCAAAGTTAACACAGACATGACCATATCCACCCTGACAGGAATGAAATTTGACAGTTCATTTGACAGACAAAAGTGCCACGGTTGTGTGCATTCAGTAGTTTAATTTAATACACATTTTAAAAAAATTTATATTATAAAGAT
>JAOUQT010069436.1:0-10316 GCA_025769995.1 Xyliphius kryptos
CAGGTTTGAATCCCAATCTTGGTGGAGTTTCTATGTCCTCCCCGTGTCCACGTGCTCCCTATGGTGTGTGGGTGTGTGTGTGTGTGAGCGTGTGGCCAGCGATAGATTAGCGCCCTGTCCTGAGTGTGTTTGCTTAGCGCCTGATTTAATGCTAATCTCAGTTTGTACTCGTCTTTTATCTTGTTAAAAAAAAAAAAAAAAAAAACAGAGGCAGAGAGAGGCACGCGTTAGACAGCGCAGCATTTTCGTTGCCATGGTAACCACCATTTATTTACCGGTTACTCTTCCCTTTAAATGTGTGATGATGATCAGAGATTTTTTTTTATTCATTTGTTGTGTTTGGATTCTATGAAAGTGGAACTTGAGGCTCATGGGAACATGTGGGTCCCGGGCCGAGACCCGTTCAGAACCCCAGCTCTATGCGATTGCACAAATCTAATAAAATAATGTATTCTGGACAAATGCTTCCAACTTTGTGGAAATAGTTTGGGGAAGGCCCTATTCCTGCATAATCCTGATAAACGTACTTGATCTGTAAACATGCTCGCCAACCGGGCGCAGTTCCTGCATCGCGCTGGTGCTCATGGGATACGTCATCAAAGATTGCAGCGTGTACAGATAACCTTTTTGTCTTCAGCGGATTTAAACTGACTCCGTACTTTGGACGCTTTGGGTCTTTGGCTGCAGCCGCCATTCTTTTGCGTGCCGCTGACCAATGACCGGACACTCACTGACCTCACGGGCGTCAAGGAAACTGACTTTTTTAGAATCCCAATGGAACGCTAATCTTAAGCTTTATTATTAAGGGCTCACCATAATTATGAACTCGCACTTCGCAGAGTCTTTTACGCCCCCCTTTATCCTCTACTGCGATTGGGACACACAGGGACAATTTTATAGCAGCCGCTTCACCTTGAATCCATATTTTTGGACTGTGGGAGTAAACTGGAGAATCCGGAAAAAACCCATGTGGACACAGGGAGGACATGAAAACTCCACCCAGATCATGATTTGAACCTGGAATCGTCATTGCCGAGAGGAGAACATGCCATCCAAAAGGAACATTGATAAATATTGAGAATAAAAACAAAACCGATCGGAACAAGGATGGTTTAAATGCGACAGAGAAGCTGCCGAGATCAATCACTAAAATAAATACGAATGAAAGGACATCAGGGCGGCACGGTGGCTTAGTGGTTAGTATGTTCGCCTACGGGTTCTCCGGTCTCCTCCCACAGTCCAAACACATGGATTCAAGGGGTTGACTGCTCTAAATTGCCCCATATAGTGCATGTGTGTGTGTGTGTACTAAGTGACAGATTGGTCCTCTGTCCTGTGTGTATCTGCACAGCGCATGGGCAGATACACACTGGATGGGCATGGGGACCCCCCCCCATTCACCCCACCGAGACTCTAGTAGAGGATTAAGCGGAAGATATGAATGAATGAATTAAAGACATCAAAGCTGTAAGACATCCGACATTAGTATAAAGTGACTATTGTGTGCGTGTGTGTGTGTGTGTGTAGGTGTGTAGCTTTACTTTGCGAACTCTTTAAAGTTGCGTTCTTTGTAACGTTACGTGATCTTACACCTTTTGATGTTGCTGTGACGTCATAATCGGCGCTCCGCAGGTGAATCATTTGATGTAACGTACAGCATTGCGGTGTGTGTGCGTGCGTGCTTTGTCACCTGTCTTTATTCATTCCTGACGATATCGTAAGGCAGTGACGAGGTAGAGAGAGAGTGAGTGAGAGAGAGCGGTGTGTTTGATGTGGATTAATGAACAGTAACTCATCTGCGTGCCGTTTTCCCGGAGCGCGTTTAAATTTCTCTGAGCCGCGACACCAATCCGTTTCGACAAGCGCGCGCACACACACACACACACACACACACAAACAGACACACACATACACTCCTGGACGCGTGTGTGTGAGTGCGGGGTGATGTGCGGGTGTAAAGACGGGTCTCTCTGCACTCAGAGAAGATTACCTGCTTTATCTTGTCGCAGGAAATTACCACTGCGGCGTGGGGGCGACACCCTGCAGTCACCCCCGTAACCCCATCCCTTCACCACACACACACACACACCCACACACACACACACACACACACACACACAAACTTCGTACTCGCACACAGCACTAAATCAGCTGTGCGTCATTGAGCAGTGCGCGCTCTCGTTCGTTATGACGGGAACGAGCGCTTATAACGGACCAGTCCAGATGTGCGCAGAGCGCCACCACGTACATGATAAACATCTGAACATCTGGGCCATTATTCACGTTTTTCTTCTTTACTTATAATGAGTTTATTGCGCGACTGGAATAATCAACGATGTTCCGTCTGAAAGACGTGTTTGTGTTACAGCTTTGTTAATGCTTTACATTATTCTATACTTGTTTTTATGACTGTATGGTGACCCTCTGCTATAATAATAATAATAATAATAATCATTTTATGGTGATATTCAGATAAATTGAAATGATTTGACTTGAGAAGGTTCTAAAATATTACGTGTATCCGCCGCAATCACAGCTTTTCCAACATGAAAAGCACAGACCGCTGTAGATTAGCGGTTCGACTCGTATTTTGTAGTCAACAAATCGGGGTCTCTGTGTAATGATACTGCAGGTTTCTCACAGGGGCCCGGATTCAGGACCCGTACACATGAAGCCCCTTCCACCCCACCCCCCACTCGGCACCCAATAAGTAGAATAAATATATCATTATTACATAAAACAAATATTTACATGAACGTGTTCCATTTCTAATGAACTATATAGGACTATAGGGACAAAAGTATTGGGACACCGAGCGGATTGTTTAAAACATCCCACTCCGAGTGGGTTTCCTGTGTTATATCAGTATCCACTCATACAGAAAGCTTTCCACCACATTTTGGAGTCTGTTCTCGTTGGATGAGGTAGAGGTCAGGACACCAGGCCCTCCCATCCAAACTTTTTGCACGGTCAACAAAACTGTTCCCACAACGTTGACGCCTACAATCGTCTCATGTTTTTGTACAGCTGCAGCATTAGGACCCCCGAGTGTTGTGATTAAAGTTAATGTATAGGCAAATTTAAATACCTTTTTCACATTATACATGGACTTACATTCAATGCAATACATTAATAAGATGTAGAGATAAAAAAACTAAATTATATATATAATTGTGTTTTGATCTCTACATTTTATATCTACATCTGTCTCAATACTTTTGTCCATATGGAATATTTCATGATGAGAAAAAATATGAGAGATAAATATGTATATATTACATCTTATAAAAAACAAGATTAAAGTAAAATGAACAATATACAGTAAAAAATATAGAGTAAAAAACACGTTATATAATGTGAGGTCGGCTACATACTATTAACATGTATAGACTGTATGCAATCATATGTAAAATAATGAGCTTATACATATATAAACAGAAATGATCAGAAGGGTATACGACTACACAAAATGACTTTATAACAAATAGTATATGATATGATAAATATTCACTTATAGCGGGAAATGTTGATCCAATTGTCCGTGATTATTTAATACTCTGCCGGATGATGGCGCTATGCAATGACCCCATGATAGCCTCGTTTATCGGGGGGCCGCTGATGTGAGCGACTCCAGCTCTGTTTTGTGCACCGAGCCAGAGAACCCACCAAATTCCCGCGTCGTGATCTAAATGTATAGAAATAAATACAAATAAATAATGAAGGAAATAAATGCGCTGTGAGGATGTGTGGATTCTATGAGCACCATCGGCGTCATCGCTGATGTTTAATGAATGCTGACGCTTCCCACACATCAGAGCAGTGAGACGCGTCGGCACCTGATTGGTCCACGGTCTGTTCCTCCGTTTGAGCGTCAAGGTGCGATGATGACCTTAAACCACTCACTATATGATGTTTATGGGACTTTACATCTGTGTGTGTTCAGGCCTTCAGTGGTTTCGGTGTGACCTCGAGGGTCCCCTCGGCAGTGTCCCATCCCCGCCGTCCTCATCCTGTATGTTTGTAGATATTTGTAGATATTTGTAAACGCGGTGAATATACGATGTGCGCCGTGCGTCACAAAAACCCGCTGCCTGAAGTGAAAAGCTCTGATTTATCTGTATTCTGGCATTTATCTCGCCCGTTTTATTGTCGATGATGAAAAAGACCCCCGAGTGCTGTGATTTGATGTTCTGCCATATCACCCCCACCACATCCCCCCCACCATCACCAGCCGACTTCCAACGCCAGAGTCTTGAACTTTTTAGATTATGTGTATAGAGTGTGTGAGAGAGATGCTCCAAGGTAAATGGGCTAAGAGAGACAAATAGAAGGCGAGAGAGTGAGTGAGAGAGAGGGAGCAGTTGGAGGGATGGTGGCATCTGTGCTGGCTGATGGAGGAATCGGGAAAAAAAAAACAGTTTTGCGTTTTTCTTGGCACGAGTTGAAGTGTGTTTAAATGTGCTCCTGTCACAGATGAGCTTAAGAAGACAAAAGTTGTTTAATTCTGTCGCCATGGCGCTGCAGTAACGGGATCAGCAGGCAGACTGCAGGGAAGAAGACACTTGCACTTTGTTTCAGGCATTCGCGCAAGAATTGACATCTGCACGACTAAAAGCAGAACCGCCCACATCGCGCGGGCACATGGCACATCATAAATACATATAAACCCCCTCGCTCTGTTTCTCTTCCTGTCTCTCTCTCTCTCACACACACACACCCCACATCAATTACCTCTCACACACTCCTACAGGCGTCTCGTGTGCAGGAGACTTTGCCCCGCGTGTCATTGGGCACTTTTCGGACCGCGGGCCGGCGGATTGAACCCGAATCCACGCCGCGGGTTCGATTTGTCGCCCGCTGCGGATTAAACGCACATTAAAGTGGAAATGTCATCCTCGCCCGAGCGCCAAAGCCATCATCAGCTCGGAGGCGGATTAAGCCTGCTGTAGATCTCCCCGCGCTGACCCTTCATCTGGCCGAGTCTTAGTGTCACTCCGGGTGACTCGAGCGGCGGCGGGATAAGGCCCCGGCGTTTCTCTCGGCGTTTTGTTTTCGGGACATGTGTGCAGGTTTTAAGCGGGCGCTGGATTAGACAGATTGGATGTGACAGGTGTGACCGCACGTTTAAGATGCGTGACACAGTCAACGCAGGCGGAGTGGCAGCGCCGCCGTCTCTTCTCTCTCCAAACGTCGCCCCGGCTCCGTCGCTCTGTATGGTCACCCGACTCCACGTCAGGACGCCTTCCTAATCTCCGTACCAACAGCCTGAGCGCGCTAACGGGGAAGGAGGGATCAGACGAGAGCGTGTGAACGCAGTCAACCCCCATCACTGATGGAGATGGGGGGGGGTTCCTGACAAGCGCATCACGTGACCCGGCTTTCATTACGGCTCGGCTCATTAATTACTCACTTAATGATGGATTTAAATAAATGAAACGTAGATGGAGAGTGACATCATCAGGTTCTGATGTATACATTCTGTTCATTTTAAAGGGGCGGCGCATAATATTTAATACATTTTATTAGAGAGAGAATAACAGAATAACTCCTCACGATACAGAACCGTATGTCCTTATTTAATGAAAAGCAGTGATTTAATCTTTATGCTGATTTATTTTTATTATTTATTCTAATGAATTAGGATTCGAACCTGGAGCCCCATTGCTGAGGGGTGGATGTGTTGACCTCCATGCCATTGTGCCATCCGTTATCTTCTGCTTAATCCTCTACCAGGGTCAGGGTCAACATGCCCATCCAGAGGAGAACCTTTCAGGCGCCAGGCAGAGGGGTATTATAGGGGTAATATAGAGCAGCCAATTCACCTTGAATCCATGTTTTTGCCCTGTGGGAGGAAACCAGGGAACACATGGGCAGCACCCAGAACAGGGTGCCAATCTATCTCTGGGCACACACTCTTCACATGGGGCAGTTAATTCACCACAAATTCATGTTTTTGGACTGCGGTGGGAAATGCAGACACGGGGAGAACATGAAAACCACCCACCAGGATCCCCTGGACTGAGAGGCAAACGTGTTCTGCCTTATTATTATTATTATTATTATTATTATTATTATTATTATATATGTATGAATTACAGCAGATACCCAAATATAAATCCCCGTGCGGACCCCTAGGAGACCCAGTGGAATAAATCATGTGACTGAGCCGCCCCGTCATGACGGAGTGTATTTTTAACCCACGTTTGTAGCTGCAGGTGTGTCTCAGACTCAGACCCGAGTCCACTCAGGTGAATGATTAAACCGCGTGAGCGCTATAAATGTGCTTTAAAGAGTAAAAGGGCGGGGTCAGTTCACAGTCCTCCATTAATCATGTTGTACTTTATACACTTTATTAATAACACGCGTGTTGACCTGACAGGGGGCGTCGCCGGGTCACGTGCTTGTGCCGTGTTACTTCACACGCTACGCTATTTGTCTGACCGTCACGTTCGTGTCAATGCGTGATATACTTAAAAACTGCATAGTTTGGGCAATAGAAGGCAGTTTTTCATTAGGTGTTTGAGAAACCGGAAACCTGTTACTCGGCGACCAGCGTTTATTTTAAAAAACGCACTGGATTATGTGGCGGAGGAGCAGATTTATAAACGCAATAAGACGTTGCGTTGTGTGTTATTGTGAATACATCACGGCAAAGAACTGTAACTGTTCCCACGTTATTTATGATTATGCCACGCCCCTTTCATAACTCATTGCTTTATTACACACATCCACCGTATTGCTCCACCTTGTGGATGTAGAATCAGAGCCATTAGGTTATCTGTTGCTACACAGTGTGACCGCCCTAATAATGCCTGCTCTGTCCGTGGTCCTGATCAGCAGGGAACACCGCGGTCAGAGCTAAAACAAATGGACTGCAGAATGTAATTGATCTATTGATCAGTGGAGCTGATTTACTGAACACTGAGGAATTATTATAACCCCAGATTCATAATAATGATGATGATGGTGATGATGATGGTGATTATTACTCCAGCAGCAGTAGCAGGTTGATGGATTCCCGCCCACGGCTCTAACATCTGATATTGACTCCTGGTGTGCGACTCTAAACGCTGCCCCTTCAGGATTAAGCCATTGTCTAACGGGTTTGAAGCCATTGTCCGTCACGCTGCAGCAGATAATAGAAGCTGATTAGCCAAAGATTAACTCCGCTTATTGGATATGGACTATTGACCCTGTGTGCAAATACCTGAGTCCTTCTGTAATTAAACTGCACAAAAGAGTTCCGGTAAGCTGGGTCAAATCCAGGTACCAGCTGTGTGTGTGTGTGTGTGTGTGTGTGTGTGTGTGTGTGTGTGTGTCTGAAAAGATATTGCAGGATATTTTTCCTGGTTATATGTATGTATATATACAGTTAAATATCCTTAAATAGGACCTTCTCGTCATCCATAGCTAGACGCCACCTATCGCTTCTCTGGAAATCTGACAAACCTCCATCAGTTTTTCGGCGGCTGAAAGACACAGCAAGATTTCTTAAAATAAAAATCTCAATTCTTTTTATTGTTCGGCCTTTCACTGACCGCTCTCTCTCCTTGGTTGTTTATTTTCTCTTTACTAGCTTTTATGTTCTTTCCTCCCTTTTTAATTTTTTTTTATCATGAATAAATCTATATATGAATGTAAATGTTTGTTTGTTCAAAACCTTAAATGTCCGAATGTTCTTTATTGATTGCTATAAGTTCTCACAACATGGCATTTAAATACGCTCAGGTTTTTATAGACTTTATTTTCATTTGGATTTCATTATTTTGTCTGTAAATTCTTGGTGTGTGTCATCTCTATAGTGATTGGCTCACTGGTAGAGTGGAGGGGAAGACCTAGGAGCTTGGTGTATAGCTATTGGCCTACGGGTAGAGTGGAGGGGAAACCCGGGGAGCTTGGCGTATAGCGATTGGCCCACGGGTAAAGTGGAGGGGAAGACCTAGGAGCTTGGCGTATAGCGATTGGCCTACGGGTAGAGTGGAGGGGAAGACCTAGGAGCTTGGCGTATAGCGATTGGCACACGGGTAGAGTGGAGGGGAAGACCTGGGAGCTTGGGGTATAGTGATTGGCACACCGGTAGAGTGGAAGGGAAGACCTGGGAGCTTGGCGTCTAGCGATTGGCACACCGGTAGAGTGGAAGGGAAGACCTAGGAGCTTGGGGTATAGTGATTGGCGCACAGGTAGAGTGGAAGGGAAGACCTAGGAGCTTGGCGTCTAGCGATTGGCACACCGGTAGAGTGGAAGGGAGGAAGTGAGGTGCTTGGCGTTTAGCGATTGTCGCACGTGTAAAGTGGAGGGGGGTGAATAGCGATTGGGAAAGACGCGAGGTGGCTAACATGGGTCTAATGCTATGAGGCTACGAGTTGCACGTCAACAGCGAAGAGGACATCTGACTAAATGTTGGGTTTTACTTTTGGGGTAAATTTTACACAGATTTTCGGGGTCATCATGGAAGCAGTGAGTTTCACTTATAGGGTTCTGTGTGTGTATCCGTCCTGCGGTGTGTTTTTTTTTATACCATAACGTTTCATCCGAACGTCTCCAGGTTGTGATCTCGTCGTCTCTCTCGCTGTGTTTCAGGATCAGGAGGGCGGTAAAGGCTTGGCCCTGAGTCCGTACCCCCAACACAACTCTTCTACCTCACCCAGTAAACAGCTGCAGCAGCAGGACGAGGGCGCGGGCACGGCACTGGGCACGCCGGAGAGGCGCAAAGGAAGTCTGGCTGATGTGGTGGACACGCTGAAGCAGCGCAAGATGGAGGAGCTGATCAAGAACGAGCCCGAGGGTGAGTTCAGTCTGTTAAACCCGCTGCGTCCTCATGGGGTGCACTCTGCCCCCCCTGGGGGAAGGAGGTGGGTAAGACAGCAGGCACCTTCCCCAAACTGTTGGCTGTTTTAACTTTAAAGCGTCGGTGGAAGAGATACTGAAGTGTTCCATCGATCCTGATGAAGAACATTACCTTCCTTTAAAAAGACCGAGAGTGAGACGGAAAGTGAGCGAGACGGAGCGCCAGAGAGGGAGTCCATTAGTGAGTTGCTACTGTAGCGCATTAGCCCGTTGCGCTGAACAAACAAAAGCTTCCAGAACAAGCAGCAGATGGAGGGAAATGGCACGAGAAGAAAAGACAGGATGGTGGAAAAGAGAGGAAGATAAAGAGATGTGGTGGAGGTGGGGGGGGGGGACGGAGGTAGCATTAAGCTTGGCCTCTCTCGCTCCTGATAAAGGAAGCTTTCTTTTGCGCGGAGCTGCTGTTTGCTCGTGTAACGCACAACGGCCATTACGCCACCAACTGCTGAAAAATTAATGAAGGCTTTAATCATTATGGAAGGGTTTTATTATTACCTCTCTCTGTCTCGCTCACTGTCTCTCTCTCTCTCTCTCACGATGGTCACCCAGTCCGTACTTGGTGAGGATCGGTCCCTGCTCCCGATCTCGGACGTTGGGGAGGCGATGTGGTCATGTTTTATGGTCAGAGAACGTTTTGGGGTTGGGTTTATGTTCTCCAGCGTTCCACAGCAGGGCGCTAGATCTGGTTTATCATTTGGTTTTTTTGATTAATGTTTGGAGAGCAGTGCTGGTCCAAGAGTTGGGGTCTCGCTGTCTCACTGTCTCGCTGTCTGTCTCTCAGTCGTAATCCAGTGAGTGTTAAAGATAAAACCACTGAGAGGATAAAACACACACACACACACTCTGTAGTCCTCATTGAACTTGGCTGACTGTGTTATGTGGGACACAGATGTTCAGAGTCTCCTCTGTGAGAGAGAGAGAGAGAGAGAGAGAGTGTGTGTGTGTTTGTGTGTGTGTGTGTGTGTGTGTGTGTGTCTCTTTTGGAACCGCATTGTAATTCATAGCCAGGACCGACTCTGGTTCCCCAAGCTCTGGGTCTCTCTTTCTCACTTTTACTCTCCCTCTCTCTCTCGCTCTCTCTCTCTCTCTCTCTCTCTCAGTGTAACTGATACATCCTGTGGACAGTGTTAATGATCCTTCATGATCACTCACTTCAGTCTCTCACATTACAGCAGCAGAGGCTCGGCTCTGAATGGAACCAGGTTCCTGAACCTTCACATGGAACCACCACATCTCACCGCTGAACCGCTTCACATCCAAAAAGTTCCTAAATCATAGTACTGGAACCTTGTGTACTGGAGGAAGTGGACAGTGGTAATGCGGGGGGTTCCTGTGGTTGAGATGTTCAGCGGTGGGGTGGGGGGGGGGTCTGGGGGGTGAGAGTGAGAGAGGGATGGAGGCACCGGGGCGTTTTATAGGACAGCACTCAGACTGTGTCACTGAGGAACATGAGCACACAGCCGACGCTC
>JAOUQT010069447.1:0-10315 GCA_025769995.1 Xyliphius kryptos
AATTGTGGGTGTGTATATTGTTCATGTGTGTATATTGTATATTGTGCTTTGTATTGTTTGCCCTATATTGTGTCCATATATTTGTGTATATAGTGTGTTTGTGTGTGTGTGTGTGTGTATATTTGTGGGTTGATGAATCTCTGTTACTGTGTGTTTGTATATGTAGCTCCTCCCCGTTTACACATCATTGGGAACCTCCCCTTCAGCGTCTCCACCCCTCTGATCATTCGCTGGTTGGAGGACATGTCCCGCCGCAGCGGCCCCTTCACGTTCGGCCGGACGAGACTCACACTGACGTTCCAGAAGGAGGTGGCGGAGGTGAGTCGGTCACCACGGTAACAATAACAAACATATTAACTGTGATGTCATCAGGTAATGGGTTAGTATGGAGCTGCTGGGTGAAGGTGACCTCTACTGGACAGGACCAAAATCTATGGAATCAGCCAGTAGCTCTGAATTCCATAACCACCCCCCCCCCACCCGCCCCCAACCCCACCCTTGAAATGAGAAACACATATTGCCCAGCCATGAGGTAGTCTATGTGTGGTTTTTTGATGGTGCCCCCTAATGGTAGCAACTAAAATCAAAAGGATTTTCATATATTTATAAGCAGGTTTAAGGCGACTTCGGATGGAGAATTGAAGGGGTGGTAACATATGGGCCACGCCCCTTTTTATCCTTTTGGAAACTGGCTGGCATAGATACAGAACCGGATACGGTTGCCATGCGTGTAAATCACGTGCAGAAGGGACGCAGTGAACACATGTAGATGAGATATATATATATATATATATATATATATATATATAATACAAATTTTAATCTGACCACTCCTTTCTGGTGTTTTCAGAGATTGACGGCGCCCCCCGGCAGCCGACAGCGCAGCCGCCTGTCCGTCATGGCCCAGTACCTGAGCACCGTACAGAACTGCTTCACCATCCCAGGACGAGCCTTCGTTCCCAAACCAGACGTAAGTCTCCGTTCCGTCGTCCCTCGGGTCCTGGCATTGCGTCGCGTTGTGGGCGGAGCCTCCTCGCTCCGACTGGTCTCTCAGATCAGAAGTGGTGACACTTATTGTAGTTAATAAGGCCTGCAGGGCATTGAGTCTGCATTGAGTCGGCGCTTACGTAATCGGAGCGGATCGGCGGGGTTCCCCTGGAGGGATTGTGGGTAAGTGGAGTCCCCTGAACCTCTCTGATCAGTAAATATTTAATCAGCGCGGCGGATTCGAGCAGCGTGAGCAGAAGTGGAACAGGTTTCACATTCTCTCAGATGATTATTTCATCACACGCTCCTTTTATTAAACCGGAGTGCGTGCGGGTTCTGCTGTGCCACGCGCGTGATGGACACGCCGTGGTGTAAACATGGCGGCCTTCGCCTCGCCGATGGCGTTCTGTAGCATCGATACGTGACGCGCCGATCGATTTATCGCACGTTACGCTTTGAACACCCATAAATAACCAGGAGAATCAGTATATGAGTTTTGCACGTTTCGAGATGCTCCGAGACCCACTGCCACGCCCCAAATCAAGCTGCGTGGGTGGCGGCTTACTCAGACGAAGCTCTATGACTCATAATGACCTCATCATTCAAAATATCCAGTTTTGTACTGTGGTTTAAACTGGTACAAACCAGTTTGTGGTGAAATACTGCCACCTTGTGGCCACATCTCAGAACATTTTTTAAAAAAGGTAAAATAATGTATATTATGAGCGCTTTGTGTTTATTTGGTGTACATCAGTGTGAGCTGTACTTTCGTTTGAGTGAGTGATCGTTGCGTGTCACTCTGTAATTGACCGAGTGGCCGGTTCGTCTCGCAGTTGTTAATGACCCCTCTGTTGTTGGGTTTGTTGGCGGCGCGGCAGAAACGTCCTCCTTCCTGGTTGTCCTCATCGTCGACGTTTTCCCGCCCTTTTGCTTTCTGACACGTTCTCCGGCCGCAGCCGCATTACACGGCGTGGTGCGATGTTTAATCAGAATGATTTATCCTCCCTGGACTTTTTTAATAAGGTTAAAACGCCGCAAGCCGCGTGCTGCAGAGCCGATCTATTTATAATCTCAGGCCTTAACTGATATTGACATCCTGCTGGAGTGTTTGTAACGCGTCTTGCTTGACGTCTGGCCGTCCCGTCGCACTGCTGCGGGGCGCCGCGTTCTGTCACATCGGGTAACCTGACACGTCTTTCAAGGCTGCTGTCCGTGCTGATTGGCTGAGGACTGTGCGCCTAAGGTCCCCTGCGCTCCCCCTGTCTATTTGAAATGGCCGTAGCTTGAATCCCGGTATTGCCGTTTGTGGCTATATTTTTTGTTTGTGTTTTGAAACCGTGACATCATTCCACGTGTGGTAATGTGAATCAATTGTGGTTGATGGCGCCGTTGTCTCAGCATTGCAGCGATGATGACGAGGGACTTGTGGTTGTTCTGCAGCTCTGCGCTCTTCGTATCTCGCAGCCGCCCGCCTGCATCTGCAGATTATTTATACCGCCGGTGAATCGCGGTCTGGCGGTTGACTCACAAGTCGTTTCGGCTCGGACGTCAAAGCGGCTGAGCCTCGGCGCGGTGACGGACATACGGCTCGGGGACCTGCACGGCACCGTGAGAGCGATCTGAGCGGGTGCTGCGGTGACCTCACGGTGCGGTTTGTGGTGGAACGAGGCCTCAGATAAACGAGTGACACGGTTCGAGCTGACAGACGAGCAGGTGGCGCCTGAAGCAGATGCTCGGTTCGGTGTCACAACGGATGTCCATTAGCTCCTCCCTCAGTGTTGAAGAGAGAGACACACACACTCACTCTCCTTTCAGAATCAGAATAATGAATCCTCTTTAAAGGCTAAGCGCCACTTAATGGCACACCCTGAAGATTTCACGTTATTTAAGCTTCTAAAAATCAACGGAAATATAAAATTTCAGAAAACGTTTTTAGTTTTCTTTAAGTAAATTGACGGAAAAACTAGCGGTCGCTTCGGAGATTCCAGGGAGTTACCGCGTGATGTCACTGGTGGAATACAGTGAGTAACGGCGCGGATTAAATGTATGAAGAGGAGGAATCTGCAGTGACTGTGGAGGGCGCTGTCTTTAATGACAACATTCAGTCATTTACAGCAAAGCGCAACCTGAGCCCCTCATTAAAGCTGGGAATTCTGACGGGTAGGAGGCGGGCTCTTAAACGCCTCTGGTTAACTTCTGTACATGTACATATTGTTGGAAGAGCCCGCGTTACGGCGGCGCGGCGGGCTTCATGTGTTATAATGCTCGTTCCTATCCCAGCCCTTAGTCGTGTTTGTCATCTGTTACGAAGTTAGCGCTACAAATAACGCCGTGAACGCACGCTTCTTTTAAAAATGATACATTTTCCGCTTTTGACAATTTGTGCTATTTGGGTCATTCAAAGCAGCGTACAAAGCCACACCCCTTTTTGTTATTTTTGCACGTTCGGTTCATCTGCTTTAACTTCTTGGCTCGTTGTCCACCGTCTACGTATGACGTATATACGAACCGCAAAAAATTCTAATCATCGATAATCATCAAGTTTCAAAAAATGAAAACCTTAAATGATTTGTTTTTAAAGATAAAGTTAGAAACTTAACTTTGGCTGTATTTTATAATAGTTTATTAGCTGCAAAAGTATTGAGACACCTCTTAAATTATATAATATTAAGCACCTTATTTTTACAGTTTAGGAAAGGCCCTCTTTTTCAGCATGATGTTACCGAAGGAACATCAAAATATTTTTAAGTTGCGTTGCTGTGGAGGAACCTCGACTTCCTTATTCGGCCCTTTTATCCGTCATCGGTGTCTGACCTCAGAAATGCTCTTTTGGATGAATAGACATTAAAGATGTTTGTGGACGGAGCTCCTCAGTGAAGTGGAAGTGGTTTTATCGTTTAACGTTTTCTTCCTTCTTTTGCGTAAAAAAACTTTTTTATTTTATTTTGTAAGTTAAAAACGCCGCTCGGCGCCCGCAGCAGCCCGCCGTGATAAACGAGAGGAGATTTGGAATGAAACGGTTCGTGTTAAGTAAATTGGGTCGTATGAGGTATCAGGAGTATACGAAAGTTATTCCAATGTCTCGGAACGCCCGTGGCACCGTTCTCTCCATCCATCACCGTCCCAAGGTTAAATCTAAAAATAACCCTTTAAACTGCAGCACTCCGAATGTTCCGAGCGCTCAGAACAGGTTCAGGAGACGGAGGTTAAAAAGCTTAAAATGAGTCAAATCTGAAACGGCATCGTAAATATCACACTGCGACCGAACAAACAAAAGAACGTCCGGTTCACGTCGCTGTGTTTTCAGCTTCAACCTCCAAAAACAAGAAGCAGAAACAAGAAAGTTTTTACAGAAAGATTTTAAAAATTAAAAGTGGAAATCTCGTCCTCTGAGCGGCGAGTGTTTGTGCGTACATTTTTTCATGTGTGCTGTTTGCACGTTTTAGGTGTGTACATTTTTATTTATTTTAATCTTTGAGGGTGTGCACACTTTTTGTATGTGTGTATGTTTGTGCGTTTGTGCATTTTTTTTGTGTGTGTAGATGCAAGCATTTTTTGCGTGCGCGTGCTTTTGTGTGTGTACACTTTTTTTTGTTTTGTGTTTGGTTGCGTGCTGTGCATTTGCGCACTTTATTTTGTGCGTGCGTTGTTGGGTGTAAGCAATATTTTTGTGTGTGCATGTATTTTTTTGGGCGTGCTTTGTGTGCGTTTGCACGCATTTTTGTGTGCACATTATGTGCGTGATGTGCATTTGCCCACTTTTGTATTTTTGTATGTGCGTTGTTGAGTGTTTGGGTGCAAGCATTATTTTTGTGTGCACGCATTTTTGTATTGACGTTGTTATGTGCTTTGCGTGCGTTTGCTCAGTTTTTGTGGGTGCAAGTTTTTTTTTGTACGTGCGTTGTTGAGTGTGTGGGTGCAAGCATTATTTTTGTGTGCAAGCGTTTTTGTGTGTACGCATGTTTTTTTTGCACACATTTTTGTAGTGACGTTATGTGCATGCTGTTCTTACTTTTTGTGCGTGCGTTTTTTTGATGTGTGGGTGCAAGTGTTACTTTTGTGCTTGTGTGCATTTTTCATGTGCAAGTGTTTTTGTGTGTGTACATGTATTTTTTGGTTGTGCATTTTTGTGTGCATGTTGTGTGTGATGTGCGTTTTCCCACTTTTTGTAGATGCTAATTTTGTGTGTGTGCACGTGCTGTGAACATTTTATGTGCGTGCTTTGCATTTTTGCACGTTTCCTTGTGGGTGCGCACATTGTGTGTGTGTGTGTGCGCGCATTATTGTGTGCGGCGTTTGTGTAACCATGTATCTCCGATCAACATTACTTAAATTGATTGAGGTTCCTCTTTAAACTCTGTGTGATCCCTTTGATCCTCTGTGAAGATAAAGATGCTCGGAGGTTCTCGCCGTCGCATCCTGACCGAGCCGCAGTACCGCCGGTCCATCAGGGTCAGATTAGCAGCTCGTTCTAATTCATCCGTTCCTCGTTCTCTTTATAATCTGTCTTCATTTATTTAGTCGTATCGCTGTTTTTAGGAACCAGAATGTGACAGCGGGTTGTTCAGCCACTCAGCCAGTTGGGGTCGCTGTAAACATTTAATTAAAGGTCATTTTAACGTCTGCAGTGATTTTATTTATTCTGTCTCAGAATGCGGATGAGGTTTTGGAGGATGTTGCGCGGATGGCGCTGCCTCACAGTGAGAAACGGGCAGGAGCTCTCTCTCTCTCTCTCTCTCTCTCTCTCTCTCTCTCTATGACTAGCTCTGCTTCGCACCACACTTTGCTTAAATCTGTCTGCGCTGATTGTTTTACTCTTTAATATTTATTAGAAAGTCTCTTCTTTGATACCCTTTGAATCTTTGCCTTAATTGAAATAAAGCGGCTTCAAAAGTCTCTCTCTCTCTCTCTCTCTCTCCTCTCGTGTAACAGCGGGATTCGAAACGCGCTGGCGTTGAAGCCGTGCTGCTGATTTCTGCTGCACTGCAGTCTGGAGTCCGCAGCGTTGTCTGCATGGAGCTGCAGAAGAGTCAAGGTTATAGATTGTGCAGGAAGCCACGTTGTGTAGACGTTAATTCTTGGTTTATGAACCTATAGAATCAAACGCGTGCTATATATCATAACATGTTAATGATATAAAGTGTCCTTATAACCTCACGCTGTATTTCAATGTATAGAGATGAGACTGTAGACGTTAGAACAGATGAAATTGTTCAGTCGGGTTCTGATGGTGGCGCTCTCTGACTCACAGTGTTTGATTTTCCAAAACGCCATGAATCACCACAGCGCCGCCGTTCATTGATGTTTCTTTGAAGTAAAGGTTATTTTGTGATTGGAGGCGGTGAGGGCGGAGCACCGCGTGAGAGTATGAACAGATCTGACATTGACAGAGTCATATGTATGTTTGATTCTTTTGAGTGAGTCGTTTCTCTTCATGAGATCGGAGTACTCATTTTGTTGTTTTGTAATTTGTAGTCCTATCACTGCGAGGGAAGTGTGGCGAAAAAGAGGCGGGGCCCTTGGTGTGTTGACTCTAGCAATTGGGCATGCGGGTAACGTGGCGGGGAAGAGGCGAGGCACTTGGCGTTTGAACTCTATAGTGATTGGGCGAGCGGGTAGCGTAGCGGGAAACAGGCGGGGCCCTTGGCGTGTGAACTCTATAGCGATTGGGTGACGGGTAGCGTGGAGGGAAGGAGGCGGGGCACTTGGCGTGTAAACTGTATGGCGATTGGGCGTGCGGTTAGCGTTGAGGGGAAGAGGGGGGGCGCTTGGGGTGTGAACTCTAGCAATTGGGTGTGCGGTTAGCGTGGCGGGAAAGAGGTGGGGCACTTGACGTTTGAACTCTAGTGATTGGTGTGCGGGTAGCGTGGAGGGGAGGAGGCGGAGCGCTTGGCGTGTGAACTCTATAGTGATTGGGCGTGCGGTTAGCGTGGAAAGGAAGAGGCGGGGAGCTTGGCGTTTGAACTCTATAGCGATTGGTGTGCGAGTAGCGTGAAGGGAGAAGATGAGTGTTATTCATGGCACCTGTCCGTGGTGCTGAATCGCTGGTCTATCTGTATAGGGTTTAATATGAGGATACAGCTGTAACAGCCTCCAGTCTTCAGTGAAATCTTTCCACACGCTTTTAGGTCAAACATTTTTGAGGTCAGACACTGATGTCAAACCATTAGGAAAAGGCCGTTTTAAGGTCCCGCTACACTGTGATTTTTCTAAACGGTTCGTGGTTGGAGTTCCGGAAATCCGTTGTCTTTTTTTCAGCCCGTGCAGAAGAACGATGCTGCAGCGTTCACGCTCACTATAAATATTCCCCACACACCCTTCTATTTATTGCAGCCTTAATTTGAGGTAAGAGAGCATGAAAAGCCCTGAAGCGCTGAATCCATGCACTGGGTGGAATATTACAAGCTGTGCATTGTCAGATAGCATCATTCTCATGTGGGGCCTTTTTGTCTCCGAGAGCCATTTTGCTCGTCTCAGCAATTCACATCCCACCAGGCGAAGGCCGGATCATCAGTCCTGGGGGTCACAGCTGCCGGGGCGCGGTCACTACGGCGTGAGCGAACCGTCCCACGACCGTCATTCAGCTGGAAGTAATGGGTCTGAGATGATCGTTTTAAAACGTAGTAACGGATGGCGGCGATGCAGCTGATTGTCCTCCGTCCTGCAGGATGCTGCTGATGCAGATTTGATTGCGGGGGTTTAGTGTGGATGAGTCCACGGGGGGGCGGGGAGGAGGGTAATGGATCAGTGCCGGTCCTGTAGTTTCCACAAACGTGTTGCAGGACTTCAGATCCCAGAATTCCGTTACGGCAGCGCTGAGGAACAAATGAAATGTTACAGGACAAACGAACCCAAACTGAAGTGGACGCATTTTGAATGTTCTCGTCTGGCTGTGAGGACCTGCGAGTGCGCGTCCCCTCAGTCTGTCGTCAGAGCCGCAGAGAGACCCATTAAACAGATGTAGGTTAAACACACACACTGATTCCACTTCCCTCCCCTGAGATTCCGGTCTGCTGTATGATTGGGATCTTTACTTTGGGACGATGTGTGTCGTGTTTAAAAGCCGTCGTGTCAACATCGATCTCAGGAAACACACACCGAGAGGATTAGGGACCGCCCCACTGCATCCTGGGTTCAACTGCGGGCGTTCGGCGGTGGGGTTTACACACCTGCGTGCTTTTAGCTTTGAATTTGTGTGAACATTTGTTTTTGCGTGAGCCTTTGTGCGCGTGTGTTTTTTTACATTTGTGTGTGTGTGTGTTTTGTAAGTTATTTGGTATGCCTTTGTTTTTGGTACGTGTTTTTGTGTGATTTTTTTTTTTTTTTTTAAATTTTTTTATTTTATTTATTTATTTATTTATTTATTTTTTGTAATTTTTTTATTTTTTTGGTGCCTGTGTCTTTGTGCATTTTTTTGTGTGTGCGTGTGTTTTTGTGTAGTTTTTGTGTGTGCAAGAGTTTTTGTTCATTTTTTGGGTGCCTGTGTTTTTGTTTGTTTTTTTTGTGTAATTTGTGTGCCTGTTTTGTGTACTTTGTGTGCGCATGTATTGTGCATGTGTTGTGTGTGTGTGTGTGTGTGTGCATTTTTGTGCGTGATTTTTGGTGTGTGTGTGTGTGTGTGTGTGTGTAAGAGTCAGTTTGAGCTCCGCCTCCACGCTGTAACCTGGATGACTAACATACTGCAGCGCTGAAACCCTGATGAACCTCATTACACACACACACACACACACACACACACACACTTCCAGTTTATTCATGTGCACTGATAGAGGGGGGACCACAAAGCCCCTCACAGCGCCATCAGCAGGCAGCTGACAGGTCGTTGACGGCAGCGTCGTGTTTTCAGATAAAAGATGAAGTTTTAATGAACGCTCAGAAATCTGAACACAAAGAGGAGCAGCAGCAGCGTCCGACAAACAGCCTTCTGTTTCATTTCACAATCAACTGTCCATCTCTATCTCTCTCTCTCTCTCTCTGAATATATACTTATTGTTATACATACTTGTTGTTCATGTTCTCCGTTCCACTCACTGTAAAGATGGCCTTTGTAGTTCTACACATACATTCTGTAGTCCTTCTGTGTACTCTGTTCTAATGCTCAGGATCCCAATAGTACCCCCCCCCCCCACACACACAGAGCAGGTATTATATGGTCAGTGCTTTATTCCTATCCCAGCAGTGATGTGCCTCACCAACAGAGAACCATCAGGGAACTAACAAAACGAGAACACAGATGGACTACAGAATGTAAGTGTAAAACTACAAAGTCCATCTATATGCTTAGTGGTAAAGGAGCCAGAAGGGGGCGTGTCCAAATTTAAACTCCTCTAGAACTGTAATTTCTGTCATCAAGATGTTGGCAGCAGATCTTTTAACGGTTGTGATAAAGGTCACCGTTAATCCGGAGTGTAATACCTGCATCGACCACACGGTGCCGCTTCACCTGCGTTCACAAAATAATTTTATTAATAAAAAATAGAAGTAAGTTGCACAAGCAGACTGAAACAACAGCAGAGAGACACTGGAACCTCGATTTGTTTGCAAAAATCAAAAAGTGCTGAAGCGTCCATCGAAACGCAAGCTGCGTCCGTTCCTCCTGACGGGTCCGGTCCGGGTCTGGGTCCAGGTCCGGGTCTGGGTCCAGGTCCGGGTCTGGGTCCACCTGAAGCTGGCATTGAAATGTGCTAAGAAACAAGATCCACTGCATAACACTGGTTCAGGTTCTGCCTGAAGCACTGTCTCAGACAGGGGGCGCTGCAGCACACACACGTCATATATACAGTTCACAAGCCTTTCATGTAGGACGTACGTTGTGGTCAGATGGGGTTATACAATAACAGTGTGTAACGTTGTCTTCTTACAAAAAAGATTCTTTATAGACGTGCCTGGGAAACTGCGTATCTCCCCCCCCCCCCAAAGAAAAAATAATGCAGTAATAACTCTATTTGTGTTTAAATAGGGGCCCAGAAATATATACACACTTTAATATTATTAGTGCATTTAAAATTGTATGTGTTGTGTAGATATTTTACGTGTATGCAATTTCTGAGCTTCTTTAAGTCTATAATCCCTCCCCCATGTAGATTGTGTGTGTGTGTGTGTGTGTGTGTGTGAAAAATTATGTAAGGATGTGTGTGTGTGTGTGTGTGTGTGTATCTACATATATTTGTGTGGGTGTGTTGCTTGTGTGTGGGTGTGTGTGTGTGTGTGAAATTATGTAAGGATGTGTGTGTGTGTGTGTGTGTGTGTGTGTGTGTGTGTGTGTATCTACATATATTTGTGTGGGTGTGTTGATTGTGTGTGGGTGTGTGTGTGTGTGTGTGTATGT